>JAVJIF010033504.1:0-222216 GCA_038442645.1 Agave tequilana | reverse complement strand
TGATTAGGAAAGAGTTGTGTAGAGTTTTAGCACAAATATTTAACAAAGAGATAAAGGTTAGAATCCACCTTGGTGCTTAGATCACTCCCACAAATGTATTTAAAGATCGTTATACCCTTTCAATCTCCGCTATAGCAATGGCTATACCGGGTCGATTCTCGAGGAGAGCTAGCGATAGAAGCGTTACGGTATGTAGTGAAGAAATGAAAACGAAATATCTTCTATGTATTTACACAATTGCAAGAAGTAACATGAAAAGAAGTGATGGATTTGTGCATTATGGAAAAGAAATTAAAAGAATGAGTGAAGTGTATTGCAAAGAAAGAAAAGCTAAAGAAAATGTTGGAAAACTTTTATATGAGAAGGTACATGGCTAGCTAACTTTACCTCATTGCTAACTTGCTAAACTCAATGGTGATTGCAAGATTGCCTCATATTGATTCATTGGCAATTAAAAATTGGCAATTAAAATAACTTGCATGTTTGTTCAATTGATGTTTCCATCTTGAAGATTAGTGTTCTCTTGTTGTTAGCTTGAAGCCTCATATTGAATCATAGGCTCTCTAAATAGATGTTCAATGATGAACTCTAGGATTGGTACTCAAAGGATGCTAAATTGAAAGAATCAACATTCATTTAAACATTCAAGACATAACTACAATTTAGCTTGAAGTAAAGAAGTTATTCTTAACAAGTAGCACATGTTTGGTGATCCATCCTCATGTTCCATCAAAGGCTCTTGTTCTTGACAAGGCTCTATCCGAGGCACACATGAGTCATATGGAGTTTTAACAAGCCATTACCAAGGGAAAGCAACTATACTTCCTTGAAAATCAAAAGAAACTCTAACTATGCAAGTATTGAAATAAGCAATCATCTAAAGAGATAGAAGTTAGCTAGGTAAGTTATTAGCTAGCCATGCAATAGGAATTTAGCTCTCCATTACACAAGTAACAAAGCTACAATTCATTATGTAAAGCAAAGATCTAAAGCAATAGAAAAGAACTAGAATTAATGCAAGAAATTAAAGAAAGTAAAGTAAAACATACTAGAGTTTGCAAAGAGATGAATGGAGCTCTTTTGATTAATCATTGACCACAAGAATGTCACTTCCTTGATACAAGCTCTCAAACAGCACTCTCTCTCTCACTTTGTCAAGATCTCTAGGAGGAAGAAGGTGGAGACTAAAAACCTAGGTGAAAGCTAAAAAATACAAGAGTTTCCTTAGTTCTCTCCTCTTTCTTCTCTACTTTTTTTGTGCAGACCCTGGTCACCTATTTATAGCCATCAGTGAGAAGCCTCTAGAGCCCTGGCCGTTGGCGTAAAATCCGGATCTCAACGGCCTTGGATCTGCCGCGCGCGCGCGCGCAGGGGGCGCGGCACTGTTGAGGCCGTTGGCTAACAACTTTCTGGTACGAGTTGGTTGCAAGGTTGTTATCCACGTGTCCTTCTAGAGTCTTCAGTTGGCGCGCGGATCTCTCTGAATTCTGATTTCAAATCTTGAGCTCTTTTGATTTAATCTCTTTAATTATTGCTAATTAAAGTGATTAATGGGCTTTTTCTCTTTAAGTTGTGGGTCTGCAAAAATAGAGAGAAAAGGGGTTAAAAATCACATATTTATATACAATATGCATGGTATGGAAGTGGTAAAATATGCAAATATGTATAATAATCACACCCCCATACCTAGCTTTTGCTCGTCCTCGAGCAAAAAAGAAAGAAAAAAGAAAGAAAAAGAAAAAGAAAATCCTAACTAATTTATTACACCACTTTCGTAGGTGACACGATTGCACTGAGCACGTGCAACAAGCCGTTAAACCTCTAGGTTACCCTAGAGGAGGAGTGTTGTCTCCTGAGGGTTTTCAGCAGATTACACCCACAAAATCCATAAAGAAAAAGGGTTAGTGAAATTTTTGATCCATGTTTTAAAGATTCTAATTTGACCTATAGGTTTTAGGTTACTCTAAACTTTTCATTCCTCTTATAAGTATCTATTTGGAGTTTTGTTTTCATCTTAGGTTAAGATTTTAGGGAAAAGATCAAAACCTGATTTTGCATCAATCCTAGGATATATATACATTTATAAATATGAAGGATCTTTCTTAGACTAAGTTCATTTATTTACTTATATATATAATATATTTTTTTTTTTTTTTTCTTTTTTATTTACAATGTTTATTTATTTACATTTCCTTAGCATCCTTAGGCTTTCTAGTTTACCCTTGTAACGAGTCTCTTACCGATGACTCCCAAACCAGACGGTCTTAGGGCACCAGATGAGAAAACATCCCTCGGGTTCGATGACTCAAGTAAACTAGGCCACGAAGGAATTTAAGGACTTAACCACCTTTAGGCGTGATCGGTAATGCTTCTTGAGGCACGACTAACCAGCTTAATCAGTGGCTAAGTATTTACATTTTTTTTTATTATTATTTTTTATATATATACATATATATTATATATATATGTAACTAAAATCACAAAGTTTTTGATTAATCCTTCAATATGTTTAATGTTTATATCATAAAGAAAGAATTAAAATCTAGTAATTTTTCTAATCCTTTATTACTTAACCTAAAAATCTAACAAAACTCTTCTTTTCAACTTATAATTAGAAGTCTTAGTTAAGGGCTTCCTTAATCCCTAAATTTCAAATTAGATTCTTTAAACACGGATCAAAGAATTTCTTCTTCTTTTTTTTTATGAATTTTTTATTTTTCTAAAAGAAAAGTAAAATCTAAAAAGAAAGTGGAAAATCTAGAAGAAAGATAAAATCTAAAAAGACCTAAAAATAAAATCTAAAAAAAAAAAAAACCTAAAAAGAGAGTAAAAATCCTAAAAAAAATAAAAAGACCTAAAAAGAAAGTGAAAAATCCTATGTTAGCATCTACCCCCCCATACCTATCTCATGCATTGTCCTCAATGTATGCGATATGAAATGATGCATGAAATAGGTAAAGGATAAAGCTACTCCCTCTGTCGTTTTGAACCCGCGGTGGTGCTCGGTCCAGCCGACTGTGTTCTCCTCAACGCTGCCTCTATACCATCTAAGCGAGAGGATTGCTCCTCTACCTTCTTCCTAAGCCGGACCTGCCCCCTAAATATCTTCTTCATGCCCTTCCAAATGACGGACATGAAGGCTCGTGAGTCTGCTGGTGGGTCCTGTCTCCAAAATTGGGGCTCATCTTCCTCCTCTAAGCTCTCCTCCGAAGAGGACTCCACAGGAATGTCCTCAGGTTGGGCACGAGGTGTCCAGAGGGCGTGTAAGCAACCAGTGTATGCACTGGTGGGTTTCTCAGCTACAACATACACTCGGTCAAATGAGTCAAATACAACGTCTGGTAGGAAGTTTCTACACAAACGTGTAATCAAGACTGGATGAGAATATTTTGCACCCCGAGTGCGGGAGGATTATCAAGTATGGCATGAAAAATGGCCCTATTCAAACAAACCGTGTGTCTATGAGTCATTAAATCATGAATGATTTGTAACACGAGTCTGTTGAAAGTCGTGGTATGATCTAGTCCAAAAATATTGCGTTGGAGCCAACGTCCAATGCAATGTACATTTCTAAACGTGGATTGGGCTTTGAGCCCACGGTCCTGCTCTGTGCAGCGGATCCCCATGATAGGCATGTAATCAACTAGTGGCAACGGGTCAGTATAATGGGGATGAATGGGGACATTGGTGATTTCAGCAATGAGTGGAATGGTGACAAAGATGTCACCATATGGCATATGAACTGTGAATTGTTGTGTGTTATGATTAACAGATGCATGATCCAATGTGTTGTAAAATGTGGTGACCAAATCAGGGCAATAGTAAGCATCATTGTCATTGTTATCATAAACTAAGGAATACCAATTCCACGCATGTATTAGATCTACAAATATATGCCCATATCCCCCTTGATCATTCAAAAGTTTAGAGAAATTCCTCTCCACAAACAAGCTAGGGGCCATTAATAACAGTAAAATTTAGAGCAAAGGAACCAAGAGATCAAACCACCCCCGGATTTCGTGGGGGAAATCAAAAGACAGGTGTGCAGAAGGCACCAGAGACAGCTTCAGGAAGAATGGGTCTGTTTCTGTCTCCAGGGAAAGAAGTCAGTCAGCCTGAACTTTTCCAGCGCGCCTGAGATGTCAGAACTGCGGCGGAACTGCGGCAGGGCGCGGCAGATTAGGGAAAACTGGGGAGCAGAATTTTGGTGGAGGTCGGCTGTGGAAGGAGATTTTCAGATCTGAGGAGAAGTTTTCGTTTGAGGGAGGATGAGTTGGGGAGAGAGTATTTATAGGGGGAAGAAAAAATGGGATTTCCAAAGTTATCCCTAGGTCAAAGATATAATTATAACCCTAGGTCAAAGGAGTTTGGAAATGAGTGGAATCCTAGGGAAGAGAGAATACTAGGAATGTGGAACTCTTTATATGCACAAAAATCCCTAATTTTTTTTATTTTTTTTATTTACAAAAAGTGTAAAAGAAAATATTTACAAGTGTGGTCCCAAAATAATATGCAGGAAAATGCATGAGAAACTATACAGATGGAAATGACACAAATAAACTGGGTCACAAAGACCCAATTCGTGAACGTCGTGTGACATGGAATCAGTGGTAAAAAATGGCTTAAGACGTTGACCGTTCACAGTGAATTTGTTGCCATTATTCGGGTCAAGAATCTCAATCGCACCATGGGAAAAGACAGTTTGGACAATGAATGGCCCTGACCACCTGGTTCTCAGTTTACCAGGGAAAAGATGGAGTCGTGAATTATACAACAGAACCTTTTGTCCTACGACAAAAATTTTCCTGTGAATGGATTTATCGTGAAAAAGCTTGGTTCTGTGCTTCGTGATCCGAGCATTATCATATACCTCGTTTCTCAGCTCTTCAAGCTCGGATATCTGCAACTTCCTTAAAGTACCGGCTTTATCCAAATCCAAATTCAGCTGTTTTAAAGCCCACATAGCTCGGTGTTCTAATTCAACAGGCAAGTGACAAGGTTTCCCAAATACAACTCGATATGGAGACATACCGAGGACAGTCTTGTAAGCGGTCCTGTATGCCCATAAGGCATCAGTGAGTTTGATGGACCAATCCTTACGGTTCTGTCCTACAGTTTTCTCCAAAATGAGTTTTATCTGTCTATTCGTGACTTCAACTTGCCCATTGGTTTGAGGATGGTAAGCCGTGGATAATTTGTGAGTGATAGAATACTTGCGCATCAGGGCTTCAAAAGCCTATTGCAAAAATGACTCCCATTATTACTTATTATCGCACGAGGGGCTCCAAAGCGAGAGATGATGTAGTCTCTTAAAAACTTGATGACAACATGGTTGTCATTTGTCCGTGTTGGAATCGCTTCAGCCCATTTAGAAACATAGTCTACGGCTACCAAAATGTATTGGTTACCGTAGGACAGAGGAAAGGGTCCCATAAAATCGATGCCCCAGAGGTCGAAAATTTCGACTTCCAAGATGGGTGTGAGGGGTATCATATCTCTCTATGTAATACGACCCGTCATTTGACATTTATCACAAAGCTTGCAAAAGGTATATGCATCCTTAAAGAGAGTGGGCCAGTAGAATCCACTCTGAAGCACATTTTCCGCAGTTTTCCGTGGACCAAAATGTCCACCGCAAGCTAACTTGTGACAGAATGTCAAAACGCTCTGATGTTCATCCTCAGGAAGGCATCTACGTATGATTTGGTCAGGACAGTATTTGAATAAATACGGTTCATCCCAAAAGAAGAACCGCATTTGGCGCAGAAAACGATGTTTTTCTTGTCCTGACCAATGAGAAGGTATTTGCCTGGTAGCAAGGTAGTTCACTATATCAGCATACCAGGGCTCTCCACATATCTCAAAAATGTGCTCGTCAGGAAAATCATCGTTAATCGGTATTCTTTCCTTAGGTGCGTTTGGGATTCTCGACAAGTGATCCGCAACACGTTCTCAACGCCCTTTTTATCTTTTATTTCCAAATCAAACTCTTGCAAAAGAAGTATCCAACGAATCAATCTTGCCTTAGCATCCTTCTTTTGCATCAAGTATTTTAGGGCGGAGTGATCAGTAAAAATTATAGTCCTGGACCCTAGCAGATATTGACGGAATTTCTCCAACGCAAAGACAACTGCTAAAAATTCCTTTTTAGTAGTCGTGTAATTGAGTTGGGCATCATTTAGCGTTCTGCTAGCATAATAGATTACGTGTTGCCTATTATCAATACGCTGTCCTAAAACAGCGCCTATAGCAAAGTCAGAGGCGTCACACATAATCTCAAATGGTTTGGTCCAATCCGGTGCAGAAATTATCGGAGCTGAGACAAGTCTACTTTTAAGCTCTTTCCATGACATTTGACATTCCTCATCGAATATATAGGGTACATCCTTTCCTAAAAGATTTGTCAAAGGTCTTGCAATGTTGCTAAACCCTTGAATGAATCTTCTATAGAAACCAGCATGCCCTAAGAATGATCTAATGTCCTTTAAGCATTGTGGTTCAGTGAGCTTCGTTATGACTTCCACTTTAGACTTGTCCACCTCGATTCCTATTCGTGATACCTTGTGCCCAAGTACGATTCCTTGCTTGACCATGAAATGACACTTTTCCCAGTTAAGTGTCAAATTTTTCTCCATGCATCGTTGTAAAACCAGCTTCAGATGGTACAAGCATTGCTCAAAAGAATCCCCATAGATCGAAAAGTCATCCATGAAAATTTCCAAAAATTTCTCCACCATGTCCGAGAACAGGCTCAACATGCAACGTTGAAACATTGCTGGAGCATTGCAAAGGCCGAAGGGCATCCTACGGTATGCAAACGTTCCAAAGGGACAGGTGAAGGTAGTCTTATCTTGGTCCTCGGGAGCAATTGGGATCTGATTATATCCTGAATATCCATCCAGGAAACAATAATATTCGTGTCCCGCCAATCTCTCCAGCATCTGGTCAATAAATGGAAGTGGGAAGTGGTCCTTACGTGTGGCAGTGTTTAATTTCCTGTAATCAATACAAACTCGAATCTTCGTTGGAAGACGTGTTTGTATCAATTCTTTATTCTCGTTTTCCACCACAGTAAAGCCTGCTTTCTTCGGCACAGCGTGAACTGGACTTACCCATTGACTATCGGATATGGGATAGATAATCCCATTGTCTAATAGTTTCAAGATTTCATCTCTTACAGCTTCTTGCATAATTGGGTTAAGTCGACACTGTGGATCTCGTTTCGGCTTAGCATCTTCCGTCAAATGAATCCTATGTTGAACAATGGAAGGACTAATCCCCTTGATATCAGCCATGGTCCAACCAATGGCTTCTCTATTTTCCCTTAACACAGTTAAAAGATCTTCTTCTTGTTGTTCAGTGAGATTGGATGCAATTATTACAGGAAAGGATTCCTTTTCATCCAAGTACTTGTACTTGAGATGGCTAGGAAGAACCTTAAGCTCAGAAGGGACAGGATCTATCACTGGTTGTTCATGGTGCAAGGGAAGAATAGGGGTGGAATTAGTGGTCCTTTCAACATTTGATTCAACAATCTGATCAAGAGTGAAGTCGTCTGATTCTAACTCAAATTCCTCTTCAGACTCATTTTCAACCTCCTCAACATGTTCACTAGTTAATCCCTCTATCAAGTTCACATCAAAAGAATCATTCTCCAAATCCCTTGGCTGCTTCCCCAGATGGAAGACATTCACCTCCTTTGTCATATCTCCGAATGTCAGCCTCATCGATCCATTTCTGCAGTTGATGATCGCATTCGCGGTGGCTAAGAAAGGACGTCCTAGAATGACAGGTGTTTGTGCTCTGTGATTTTGTACGGGTTGTGTTTCAAGAACGACAAAGTCCACGGGGTAAATGAATTCCCCGACCCGTATTAAAACATCTGTAATCTCCCCTTGGGAATCTTTACAGAGCGGTCAGCCAACTGTATAGTCATCTGGGTTGGACGAAGGTTGCCTAACCCTAACTGCTGGTATACGGAAAAGGGGAGAAGATTGATGCTCGCGCCCAAGTCAAGCAAAGCCCTATTTATGGTGGTCTGCCCTATGATGCAAGAAATGGTAGGGCTCCCTGGATCTTTGTACTTCACAGGGATAGGACCATTGAGCAGTTCACTTATGTTGGAAGCCAAGAAGACTTTTTTAGGGACATTTGCTTTTCTCTTTTTGGTACACATTTCTTTCAAGAACTTGGCATAGGATGGGACTTGTTGAATGGCATCTAAGAGAGGGACATTGATTTGTACTTGGTTAAATATCTCTCTTATCTTCTCCATGTGAGCATTCATTTTATGATTTGTAAGCCTATTTGGGAATGGGACAACAGGCTTATATGTTTGCTCATCAACTTTCTCTTTTCCTTTTGACTGGGAAGTGGATGGTTGTGTGCTTGAAGAAGGACTATTTTGCATGGGTTGAATTGGAACAGAAGGTGGTGGTTGTGACACAGATTTGGGAGATTGATTTGAAACCTTGTTGTCTACATGCTTCCCAGACCTAAGGATTTGAATAGCTTGGCATTGGCTTTGGCTGGGTCCCAAGTCTTCAACTTCATGCAGAGGAAAATGGGCTTTGGGATTTGGCACAGGTTGGCTAGGTAGCATTCCTTTTTGTCTTTCAGTCAAAGAGTTAGCCAACTGCCCTATTTGAATTTGCAATTTGTTCATGTCCTGCTGCTGATTGTTCATCATAGAAGCTTGGTTCTTAGATAAGGTCTCTATCATTTTCTCCAAATCAGAAAGTCTTTTGTCTGAAGGATTGGGTGGTGGATGATGTTGATACTGGGGTTGAAAATTTGCTTGGTATGGCACAGGATTTTGATATGATTGGAATCTTGGGGGCTCTGGTATGAATGAACATTTGGTGGGTTCTGGTGGTAAGTCGGTGGATGAGACTGAGCAGGGTATTGTTGTGGAAATGGCTGTCTCGGCTGCTCAGGACCAGACTGACTCCAAGAAAAATTCGGATGGTTTCGCCATCCCAGATTATAAGTTTTGGAGTAAGGATTGTAAGTGGGTCTGGTGTATGTGGCATTCGTACTCTCCTGAAATATTTGAGTTTGATAAACTGGACACTCCTCAAACAGATGATTCAAATCATGGCAGTAGGTACAACCCGGGTTTACCACTGGTGTTGGGTTGACCTGATTAACAGCAGAGTTTTCCCTGGACTCTAGCAATTCAATCCTCTTCATTAATTGCGTGATTTTAGCTTCTGCAGCTATTGAGGATCCTATGGAGTGTAAACCAGTTCTGGAAGTAGTGGGTGTAGGTTTCTCAGTACATGACTCCCACTGGACTGTCTTTTCAGCTAAAGCCTCAAAAAGATCCCAACCCTGATCTTCATCCTTCTTTAAGAATTCTCCTTGACACATGGTTTCAAGGAGCGTCTTAGTCTGATAATCAAGCCCATCATAGATAATCTGGCACTGGCGCCATTTTTCTATACCGTGATGGGGACACAGGGCTACTAGGTCTTTGAAGCGCTTAAAGTACTTCCAGAATGGTTCATTGGCTTCTTGTTTGAACTGCATTATATTCTTCCTCATAATGGCTGTCTTATGATAGGATAAAACTTCTTAAGAAAGACCTTAACGAAATCATCCCAAGAAGAAATTGAACTAACTGGGAGATTATAAAGCCACTTCTTACCAATATCCTTAAGGGCAAAAGGTATAAACCTAAGTCTGACAGCATCATCGGTTAACTGGGAAATCCTCATCATAAGGCATACTTCTTCAAACTCTCGGATGAAGAAGTACGCATCCTCAGATTCAAGGCCATGGAATCGTGGAAGTGTGTTTATGAACTGGGGCTTCAGCTCAAAGTTATTTCCATTTGTGTTCGGGAGAAGAATGTAAGATGGAAGTGATGTGCGGATCGGGTAGAACTTGTCTTGCAACGACACGTTGTTGGTCATGGTGTCGAGTGGTGGTGTATGTGGCAGTGTAGAAGTTCTTACAAGCCTAGAAGAATTCGGATCTCGATACCACTCTTGCATACAATTACACAATCAACGTGCACCTTTCACACAGGCGAAAAAATGAAAAATAACAATCAAGAAAAAAAAAAATCAATCCAAGCTTTCTAGGTTTTCTGGACCTAGACGACTCCTAAATGTAGATCGTCCACAGGAGGTTCAGTGTAGACTCTGACTATAAGCAAATCAGCCAGGTAAGGGTAAGGTTGGTGGGAGGTTTTCCGTCAGAGACGTTCCTTAATTAAGTAACCAACAACTTTCGGGCTTTCGGCCCTCAACCCCTTTCCTAGACACCGATTTTACAAAAGTCACTTTCCAACACTTTTTCCCCTTAGGATAATCTCCTAAGTGAGTCCGGATGTCCCTAGGGCCAACGTCTAGCAATTTTTATTTAGAAGTTTAGGATTGTGAGTGCGTGGGGAAATGGTTTGTGGGCTAAGGAAGGGGTGATAAAATCCCCACCTTATCTTTTTTATGGGATTTGCCCTTAGAATCAATTAGTGCAAGTGTACGATATAACAAACAAGGATCACCCAAAGCTTAATTAAATCAAACAAAGAGTGAATCCTAGTCTATATGCTATGCTCACGTACCTTGTCTCCAGCACTCTTCAACAGTAAATGTAAAGGAATTGAAAGACACGTGCCTAGAATGCAAATGTCTAAACAATTTTTTAACAATTACAACCAATTTTTTACTGTTGATTAGCAGATATATGGTGAAGAATACAAGACTTAAAGTATTTCAGCAGCTGTATTTTGCAGAGAAGCAAGCCCTGCAGAAAACTGGTCAGTAGTCAACTCCTTGCCGCGGAACCGCGGCTTTTGCCGTGGGAACGCGGCAAGTCAGAGGGATCCTGGTCTCTGCTTTCGAGAGCAGAGGCCCAGGTCCACTTATATGTTTCTGCTATGCAAGATTTGCTGTATCTTCAACCTGTACCTGCAACAGAGAAGAGTATTCGTTTAATTCTTCACTTTCAAACAAATACCGTTGCTCTCCCCGGCAACGGCGCCAAAAATTTGATTAGGAAAGAGTTGTGTAGAGTTTTAGCACAAATATTTAACAAGAGATGAAGGTTAGAATCCACCTTGGTGCTTAGATCACTCCCACAAATGTATTTAAAGATCGTTATACCCTTTCCAATCTCCGCTATAGCAATGGCTATACCGGGTCGATTCTCGAGGAGAGCTAGCGAAAGAAGCGTTACGGTATGTAGTGAAGAAATGAAAACGAAATATCTTCTATGTATTTACACAATTGCAAGAAGTAATATGAAAAGAAGTGATGGATTTGTGCATTATGGAAAAGAAATTAAAAGAATGAGTGAAGTGTATTGCAAAGAAAGAAAAGCTAAAAGAAAATGTTGGAAAACTTTTATATGAGAAGGTACATGGCTAGCTAACTTTACCTCATTGCTAACTTGCTAAACTCAATGGTGATTGCAAGATTGCCTCATATTGATTCATTGGCAATTAAAATTGGCAATTAAAAATAACTTGCATGTTTGTTCAATTGATGTTTCCATCTTGAAGATTAGTGTTCTCTTGTTGTTAGCTTGAAGCCTCGTATTGAATCATAGGCTCTCTAAATAGATGTTCAATGATGAACTCTAGGATTGGTACTCAAAGGATGCTAAATTGAAAGAATCAACATTCATTTAAACATTCAAGACATAACTACAATTTAGCTTGAAGTAAAGAAGTTGTTCTTAACAAGTAGCACATGTTTGGTGATCCATCCTCATGTTCCATCAAAGGCTCTTGTTCTTGACAAGGCTCTATCCGAGGCACACATGAGTCATATGGAGTTTTAACAAGCCATTACCAAGGGAAAGCAACTATACTTCCTTGGAAATCAAAAGAAACTCTAACTATGCAAGTATTGAAATAAGCAATCATCCAAAGAGATAGAAGTTAGCTAGGTAAGTTATTAGCTAGCCATGCAATAGGAATTTAGCTCTCCATTACACAAGTAACAAAGCTACAATTCATTATGTAAAGCAAAGATCTAAAGCAATAGAAAAGAACTAGAATTAATGCAAGAAATTAAAGCAAGTAAAGTAAAACATACTAGAGTTTGCAAAGAGATGAATGGAGCTCTTTTGATTAATCCTTGACCACAAGAATGTCACTTCCTTGATACAAGCTCTCAAACAGCACTCTCTCTCTCTCACTTTGTCAAGATCTCTAGGAGGAAGAAGGTGGAGACTAAAAACCTAGGTGAAAGCTAAAAAATACAAGAGTTTCCTTAGTTCTCTCCTCTTTCTTCTCTACTTTTTTTGTGCAGACCCTGGTCACCTATTTATAGCCATCAGTGAGAAGCCTCTAGAGCCCTGGCCGTTGGCGCAAAATCCGGATCTCAACGGCCTTGGATCTGCCGCGCGCGCGAGGCAGGGGCGCGGCACTGTTGAGGCCGTTGGCTAACAACTTTCTGGTACGAGTTGGTTGCAAGGTTGTTATCCACGTGTCCTTCTAGAGTCTTCTGTTGGCGCGCGGATCTCTCTGGATTCTGATTTTAAATCTTGAGCTCTTTTGATTAATCTCTTTAATTATTGCTAATTAAAGTGATTAATGGGCTTTTTCTCTTTAAGTTGTGGGTCTGCAAAAATAGAGAGAAAAGGGGTTAAAAATCACATATTTATATACAATATGCATGGTATGGAAGTGGTAAAATATGCAAATATGTATAATAATCAGCTTATGAGAGTGAGACGCGGGGGTCACAGACGCGGGAGTCGCGTCGCGGGAATAGCAGACGCGGTAATCACAGACGCGGGAGTCGCGTCGCGAAGATGCCACAAACGCGGGGTTCGAGACCCGCGTTCAAATCAGGACGCGAGGAGAACGCAGACGTGGTCGTGGGTTCCGCATCGCGTTAGCACGAGGAGATCACAGACGCGGGTATTAGCTCCGCGTCGTGTCGATACAATAACGCGAAGGCCGCGTTAAAGAGGATGTCAAGATCGCGAAGACTCGCGTCAAGGATTGCCCGGACGCGGGGGTGAGATCCGTGTCAAAATAACAGAGAGGAGAGAAAAAGTTCAGGAGAGAGAGATTGACTCAGGAGAGAGAGAGATTGAATTAGGGGAGAGAGAGAGAGAGAGAGATTGAATTAGGGGAGAGAGAGAGAAAGAGGATGGGAGAGAGAGAATAGGAGTGAGAGAGGGAGCAGGAGAGAGAGAAACAGAAAGAAGGGGGCTGTTTGCCCCCCCGGCCCACACACAGCGCCCCCTCTGGGGGCGCTCGGCCTGGCCGCCGGCCAGGCGGCGGCGCCGGCCGCCGGCAGGGGGAGTGGCGCCGGCCACTCCCCAGGAGAAAGGGGGAGAAAGAGGGGGTTGTTGCCCCCTCAACAGAGAAGGAGAGGGGGGCTGTTGCCCCCCTCAGCCCACGCACAGGGGCCCAGGCGGGCCCCCTGGCCGCCCACGGCCGCCAGCACACCGCCGGCGGCGCCCAGAACTGGGGTGGCGCCGGCCACCCCAGGGAGGAGAAGGAGGGGGCTGCTGCCCCCTCCACACAAGCGCACAGGGGGCCTGAGGCCCCCTGGCCGCGCCCAAGGCCGCCGGCGTCACGCCGGCGGCGGTCAACCCCCGCCGGAGGTGCCGGAGGAGGGAGGAGAATCGGTGGTGGCTGGATCTAGGGGAGGAAAAAGAAAGGAAAAAAATGGAAAAGAAAAGGAAAGGAAAGAAAGAAAAGAAAAAAAGGAGAGAGGGAAGGAGATGGCCGGATTTGGGGTCCCTCGCCGGCGTCGTGGTGGCCGGAGGCGCCGGTGGTGGTGGTGGTTCAGTTGGGGCATCAGCCGCCCATGAAGAAGAAGGAGAAGAGAAAGTGAAGAAGGAAAGAAAAAGAAAAAGAAAGGAGAGAGAGAGTGATAGTGATTGGTGATGGGAGAGGGATTAAATGAGAGAGGGGGTGTGGTGTCACCCACATGGAGGGGAGTGGGCTGAAGTCGGTTGGAGGGAAAAAGAAAAGGAAGGAAAGAAAGAAAGAAAGAAAGAAAAGATAAAAATAATAATATTAAATATGGTCGCGAAAAATCGACTGTTCCGGAAAAATCCCAAAAAAATACCCGGAGGTAGAAAACGTCATCCTGAGGAATAATATGAAATCGGTTTTCAGAAATAAAATCCCATTTTCAAATTAAAAATCCGGAAGTCAACCGCCGATACCGGTCTACACCGGGTCGGCCGGATTTTGATAAATTCCGAAAAATCCCAGAAAATGTATTAAAGAATAAAATATGATTTTAAGAAGTAAAGTGAAAGCGAAATTCAGAAATTCAATTTCGATTGTAAACTAAAAATCTTGGAATCAACCAGCGATACTGGCCGACACCCAATCCGGTGAAATTTTCATAAATTCATAAAATCCTCAGAAAAAGTATTTAAATAGGAAATGTGATTTTAAGAAATAATGTAAAAAGATACTCCTAGTAATTCCAATCCGTTTGTAAATTAAAAATCTGGGAGTCGGTCAGCGGCACTGGTCGACACCGGTTTTGAATATTTTCAACTTAATTCAAGAAATTCCAGAAAATCATAGAAAATCTAAAATATTGAAAAATGATATCTAAAACTAAAATCGGTCAAATCTAAATACCAAAAAGACCAAATCGAGTAATACCCTAGGATCGGGTCCTCGGTTCAGACTAGGGCTGACTCCGAGTACGTGAATCCGGGTCCTAAGACAAAACGATCATATAAATAATTCATAATACCAAACAAATACAGGAAGTAGATCGAAAAATACGATCGAAAAATCTGAATACGCAACTAAGTACGTATTCTGGGAGCGGGGTGTTACAAGTTCCCTCTTGTGTAGAGGTGAGTGTGAAGGTTGTGTTGGTATCCCTCTAATGAGAGGTGAGTGTGAAGGTTGTGTTTGGTTGTTAGTATCCCTCTAGTGAGAGGCGATTGTGGAGGAGTTTGATTGGTTGGTATCCTTCTAAGTGTAGAGGTGATTGTGTTGGCTTTGTGCCTATCCCTCTATTGTGAGGTTGATCTTGTTTGGCTAAGTTCCCATCCTCTAAGTGTAAAGGTGATAATTGTTGTGCCTTGCCTCTTATGAAGAGGTTGTGTTTGTTGGAGAGAGGAGTTGTGTACTCCTACATTGTATTACCTAAATTCTCAGTGGAGGTTCCCTGTGTGGG
Organism: Agave tequilana; assembly: GCA_038442645.1. Taxonomy (NCBI): domain Eukaryota; kingdom Viridiplantae; phylum Streptophyta; class Magnoliopsida; order Asparagales; family Asparagaceae; genus Agave; species Agave tequilana. The sequence goes on along the minus strand of JAVJIF010033504.1, from coordinate 207,094 downwards.
AAGTCCTGTGTGGACGATATAGTGAAAATTCTTCTGTGTGAAGGCGGGGGACGTAGAGCAGTTGCTTGAACCTCGAAACATATCTTGTTGTCTGTAATATATTCACTATTTCTAAACTCTCTCTTTTATACTGTGCCTTGCATTATTTCATATTGTTCATATCATACTTATATGTTTGGTATTGTTTGTGTGCCTCACTTATGTTAAACTAAGAGAGCTTTACATAGCACCTCAATTCTTATTTAGAGGAATTTAGAGGAGATAGTCCAGAGCCCTTCACAGGAAATTCGACTACACTCTTTGGTTACACTAAGTGTGTTGCAATTTATTTTAATTCCGCATCATTTGTCATTAGATTAGCCTTACACCTATTCACCCCCCTCTAGGTGTACTTTCAATTTATTTGGTCCAACTAAAACCAAGAGTTTAAATGAAAACAGTTTTGTTTTATTTTTGTTGATGATTTTTCTCGTTTTACATCAGTTTTCTTTTTGGAACATAAAGATCAAGCCTTTTCACATTTTCAAGGTTTTAGAAAAAGGGTTGAAAGAGAAAAAGGTTTTTCGATTTTACGCATAATAAGTGATAGAGGTGATAAATTCATTAATCATTCTTTTATCACTTATTGTGAAGAAAATAGAATTAGGCTACTATCTTGTCCTAGACTCACAATAAAATGGAGTAGTTGAAAGAAAAAATTGTACTCTTCAAAAAATGACTAGAAAAATGATTAGTGAATACAGACTCCCTTAATATTTATGGCTGAGACCGTAAACATTTCATGTTACATCTCAAATAGGATTTATCTTTTTAAAATTCTTCCAAAGTTTCATTTGAATTTTACTATTTGAAAAAATCTAATGTTTCTAACTTTAGAGTTTTTGAATGTAAATGTTTTGTTTTAAGCACAAAAGATAATTTAGAAAATTTTAATGCAAAAACTTTTGAAGCTATTTTTGTTGGTTATTCCAATACTAGTAAGGCTTATAGAATCTTCAATAAATCTACTTTGACTATTGAAGAATCTATGCATGATAAATTTGAAGAATCTAATGCTTTTGTTAAAAATGTTGTAGAGATTTATTCTTTAGGTGAAGACAGAAAGAAAATAACCTTGAAAGACTCACTCATCCAAGTAGATAAGCTAAAGCTTGATGAACAAGGTGAAGTTCAAGAAGTTGAAGTGCACCAACATAACCACTTCTAAATGATTGGAGATGTGCTACAAGTCATCCCAAGGAACTCATCATAGGTGATGCATCAAAGGGGGTAACTACTCGCTCCAAACTCCATGATTTTTGTGGTCATTTTGCTTTTATTTCTTATATAGAACCAAATAACGTCTTTGAAGCTAAGGGCGACTCATATTGGTTGCTTGCTATGCAAGAAGAGCTCAATCATTTGAGTGCAACCAAGTTTGGCACCTTATTCCTAGACCCCATGATAGACCAACCATTGGTATTAGATAAATTTTTAGAAACAAGTTGGATGAATCGGGTAATGTTGTTAGGAATAAAGCTAGGTTAGTGGCCCAAGATTACACCCAAATCGAAGGTATTGATTTTGAGTAAACCTTTGAACTCGTAGCAAGCTTGAAGCCATACGGATTACACTTTCTTTTGCTTTTAAAGATTTCAAACTTTTCAAATGGCTATAAAAACCCCTTTTTTAAATGGTTTTATTGAAGAGGAAGTGTATGTTGAACAACCCCCTGGGTTTGTTGATTCTACACATCGGGATTTTTTTTTCAAATTATACAAAGCTTTATATGGCTTAAAACAAGCTCCAAGAGCTTGATATGAAAGACTTTCAACTTTTCTTATTTCAAATGATTTTGTAAAAGGTAAAGTAGATGCCGCTTTGTTTACAAAGCATATTGATAGTGATATCCTAATTGTTCAAATTTATATTGATGACATTATATTTGGATTCACTAATGAAAAGCTTTGTAAAGATTTTGAATCATGCATGAAGAATGAGTTTGAGATGTCTATGATGGGCGAGCTAAACTACTTTCTTGGATCCTAAATCAAGCAAAAGAGTGATGAAATTTTTATAAATCAAGCCAAGTTCACAATGAAACTCATCAAGAAATCTGGGCTTGAAGATACAAAGTCAAGTAAGATTCCCATGTTTACCATAACAAAACTTGACAAGGATGAATAAGGTATAAATGTTGACACTAAACTCTATAGGAGCATGATTGATAGTTTACTTTATTTAACAGCTAGTAGGCCGGATATTATGTTTAGTGTGTGTTTATGTGCTAGATTCTAATCTTGTCCTAAAAGTCCCACTTTATTGTGGTAAAATGCATTATTAGATATCTTAAGGGCACATTAGAATGGGCTTGTAGAATCCGAAGACCGGACAATTTTTCCTGAGGAGTTTTTCAGATGCTGACTACGCTAGTTGAAGAGCACAAGTGAAACTTGTCAATTTCTAAAAAATTATTTTGTTTCATGGTCTTCCAAGAAACAAAATTCTATAGCCCTCTCAACTACTGAGGCGGAGTATGTTGCGGTCGGGGCTTGTTGTGCAAAAGTTCTTAGGATGTAACATACTCTCCTTGACTATGATTTACATTATGATCATATTAAAATATTTTGTGATAATACTAGTACTATTCATATGACTAAAAAAGCAAATCAACATAGTAAGACAAACCACATGAAAATTTGATATCACTTTCTTACAGATTACTATGAGAAATGATATATTGAAATTGATTATGTTTCAACTGATTTTCAACTAGCAGACATTTTTACTAAGTCACTTAATTTTAACAGATTTTCTTTCATTTATGGTGAACTAAATATTTGTATTATAGATTCATGAGTTTTTTATTATTTTGAAATTTGTGTTTGATTTTAAAGAAAATTTTGCTTACCATTTTTGATGCATGACAAAAAAGGAGAGAAGTATTAAGTATTGATTGGTATTTATTGATTGGTATTTATTATCGAGTATTTATTGATTTTTAGTCTTAGTTTGTTTATGCTCATATGTAATGCCATTTTATGCATATTAATACAAACTTTCATATATACATTCACATGACATGTAGACTTTTAATCGTTATAGTCATTTTGATATCTTGTAGTTGATATATAAGCATAACTTGAGGGGAGCTTTTTCAAAGCTCTTTCTTTTCATTTCTTTTAAATAGCTCATATGTTTTGTCATCATCAAAAAAGGAAGATTGTTGGCCCAAAGGTTACAATCACCGGTTTTGTGTTTTGATAATAACAAAATATATATAGTTATTTAGTACTAATCAAGTTCAAGTATTTTAAGTGTGTTTCAGAGTTCAAGAAGATCTAATAGGTTTTTTCCTCTAAAGGAAGGTGTTGATGGCTTAAAAGTACTCAAGTACGGGATTGAAGCATAAAGCAATCAACATCGCTACAGAGAAGCCCGCATGAAGATTCTTATAGTCGCTTAGAATCTTGTAAGAACTCAGTTTGTTAAAATGTAGAATATAGATTTGATGCTCAAAGATATACACACAGACAAATACACGTTTTCAAAAAACAGTTTATTTTGTATTGGTGTTTTGACATGTTTGGTTTTGATACATGATTCCATATTTTCTCAAAATTTATATCTCAGTTTTAGAACTTATATCTCCTTGCCCATACATGTTTTCTTCTTCAAAACCCATACGAAATCATTTACAAAATTTTAAAAGTTTCAAATTGACCTTGGAACTGTTCTTGGCCTAGGTTGGTCGACCGGGCGGTCGACCGTGCCTATTTCAGGCCAGGACAGTCGACCGCACTATCGACCGAACTTCTGGCAAAGGAGTGTGCATGTTTGTACACATTCACGGTCGACCGACCGGTCGACCGCTCTCCCCTGTGGTCAACCAATAGGTCAACCGACTATAATAGTTTTAGCCTCAGTTAAAACCGGTCGACCGATAGCAAACGGTCAAATTTTTTAAATAGGCCAGTTGACTGGGAGGTCGACCGACAGACTGTCAGAAAGGCAATAATAGCCAAAATTTTCAAATTCTGATTTTAACATATTTTTTAAAGTGATTTGAATTCTGAGGGTCAAATTTTTTCCTATATGACCTGGTAAACAATTCTAAATATTTTTTTCTAAATCCTATATAAAGGGTCATTGGAATTGGATTTAAGACACAACAAATTCTCTTGAAAATCAAAATTTCTTTCAAAGTGAAAATTTTCAAAGTTTTTCTTTTGTGCTTTAAATTTCAAAGTTTTAAATTAAGTTTTCTGCTATTAGATTTTCTCTATTTTGATTTCTACTCTCATATATATCTTTAAGCTTCAAATTTACTTTTTACTCTATAGGACTTTGCAAGAGAATTGTAAGAGAGTGTTTGTGATCTCTTGATCGCTTGTAATCTCAATTGGCTTTATGCTACCTTTTGTGTGGAGGATTGAGTTGGGAGTTGTCTACTCCAAGTGGTCGTAATTTCTTATTGTTAGGTCCCTTTGAGGAAGATCCGTTAGTGGAATCCTTCATAGTGGTGAAGGCGGGGACATAGAGCTGTGGCGCGAATCTCGAAACAAATCTCTCTTATTTGCAATTGTCTTATTGTCTTTATATTTCGTTTACTTGCTTTCTTTTCATTCTTTTTTATCGATCGTTTCTCATCTCAAAAAGAAAGCAATAAAGCACCTCAACTCTTATCTAGAGGAATCACAAGGAGAAGTTCAGAGTCCTTCGCGGGAAATACAGCTTCATTTCTTGTTTTGAGTGATCGGTTTGCATCATTCATTATAAATTATTAAGTATTTGCATTTGATTAGCATTACACCTATTCACCCCCCTCTAGGTGTATGTTTAATCCCCATCTATTCAAAAGCAGAAAAAACAATATGTCCCGAGAGCTTCCAGTGTCGACCAATAGCCTCATGACTACGGAATCCCTGATTTTGGCTGTAATTACCAATGCCTTATCATAAGGCACCTACTGCCCTAAAGCGGGAGCCCTATATTTTCCCTGGGGCTGGCCATACTCCTATGCTTCTCGAATGCAATTCCTTTCTTTCTAGCTGAGTAACCCTAGGGACTCAATTCCAAATGCTTCCTCCACTCACGATGGAGAGGGCGTTCCGAGGAGGTTCCTCCCTGTAACACCCCGTTTCTGAAATACGTATTCTGATTTTTTAATCGTATTCTTTGACTTTTCTTCATATTTTTTGTTTTATGATTATTTATATCATTATTTGGTATATGGATCCGAATTCCTGATTCCAGAATCAACTCGAGTTTGAACCGGGGACACGATCCTAGTATACTGATCGATTTGACCTTTCTAGTAATCAGATTTGATCGATTTCAATGTCAAATTTTGTTTTCTAATATTTTAAATTTTTCATGATATTTTGAAAATTTTCCATATTAAATTGCAAATCTTCAAAACCAGAATCGACCGGTGCTGTCGATCGATTCTCAGATTTTAGTTTACAATCAGAATTGAATTTCTAAAAACTACTTTCATATTATTTCTTAAAGTCACATTTTCTATCTAAATGTGTTTTGGAGATTTTTCTTAATTTATCAAAATTCCACCGGTTTTGGCGTCGACTAGTATTGTCAGTAAATTTCAAAATTTTTATTTTGAAAATGAGATTGAATTTTTGAAATTTGATCTCACCATGTATCTTAATATAATATTTATTATTTTTGATAATTATTTAGAATCATTCCTAGTTACTTTATTTTCTGAGCTTTTCTGAAGTTTTCGGTGTTTTCCCAGATTCTGAGATTTTATACAAATATTTTCTTTTTATTTTCTATTTTTTGATTTTTCTCATCCACTCATAATTTCCTCCTTCCTCTTTTCCTTTCTTTTTCCTCAAAAGTTTCTCAAAAATTTTCAGCCACTAAATAAATATCCCAACCACTTTTTCTCTCTCCTCATTTATGATGGGTACTCAACTCCTACCAGACGCGGACCTCAGTCTCGCGTCTGGTCTCAGCCTCAGCTGGACGCGGGTATCATCTTCGTCCTTCTCTTGCATTTAATTCCCTTTAATCAATCACTATCTATCAAATCCCCACTATTCTATCTCCTCTGCAAAAGCAACTCTGAGTTATCACTCCAACGCGGATCTGATCTCCGCGTCTGGGTCAATTTGACCAGACGCGGGCCTGGTTGGTCAGACACGGATCTCATTTTATGAAACGCAGGTATGAGGTTTTGAGATGGGGTCTCAAATGTAATAAATATATATGTGTGTGTGTGTACCTCTTTCTCTCTCTCCCCCCTTCTTTTCATTTTTTTCATCCTTTTCCTCTTCTTCTTTTGCAAGTGTACCATAGCCAACCCATGTCGCACCCTTGGCCAGCCCCTTGGCCGGCGTCCCCAGGTTACCACCACCACCAACCCAACACCGTCTCTCCTCCCTCTTTCTCTATTAAAACTCCACCAAACACCAACTCCATACACCATCATCACCACCTCCTTTCATCTTCCCCACTAAAACCCATCTTCATCATCATCCTCTACACCACCTCCACCACCGCATACACCACCATGACCATCACCAACCCTAGCATCTTCTCTCCTCCGGCGAGCTCTTCGGTTCTAGCCATTTCACGACTTCTGAAACGACTTTTCGCCAACCCCCAAAATCCTCCTTTTCAACTAGACTTGTACCCCTACTTTCACTCCTCCTACTCTTCCTTAGGCCCAGGCCGCTGGCCACCTGGGCGTCGCCGGCCAGGCTGCTGGTCGGCCATGGCCAGCCATTCCCTACTCCTTTTTTCCTTCTTTCCTTTACCTTTTCTTTTTTCTCTTTCTTCCCTTCACTTCTTTTTCCCTTTTCTCTTTCTCTGTTTCAAATTACAGAGGGACTAGCCCTTCCTCCTCTGAGCCTCTCTCTCTTGGTCATGAGCCAAGCCCAGGCCATGGCTAAAGCTCTGGCATGCTGCCTTCTCTCTCTCCTGTGTTTTTCTCTCTCTAATTTTGTTTTTCTCTCTCCTAATTCTATTACATTCTCTCTTTATCTCTCTCTCATTAATGTGACTCTTGTGCTGTGCCACCGGACATGGAGCTCATCCCCGAGTCCAAGTGACTATGCCTTGTTAATGCGCTATTCGCATTTTAGCTTTGTGACGCGAGGCTTGAACTTCACGTAGCGCGATCTTCGTGTTCTTGATGCTCGCGTTACGCGATGCCCGCGTTTACGATCCCCGCGATCTCTCTCCCTTGATTTCTCTATCCTATATATATATATATATATATATATATATATATATATATATATATATATATATATATATATATATATTATAATTGAACGCGTTCACGCGTTGGTTACTTGAAGTTCCGGAGATCAGAGATTTCACGGTGTTTTTTCGTATATAAGCGAGTGTTCTCATTTTTCTGGATACCCCGCTTCGACGGAAATTTCACTTTATTTTCTGGGACTTTGTATTATATTTCTGAACATGTGTATTTGTATAGTGTGATGTATCTATATTATGTGGATTGATGCTTGTAATAGTGTAGACAAGATTCAATAATTGTGTTGTTTGGTACAACATCTTCTGCAGCTACTCTTGCCTTCTGGCACAACCTCCGGGTTTAACCTCTCTGAGGTTTATTAAAGTCCTCTAGACTTTCTAGCTACGCTTGGAAAGGCATCTTAGCGCTTAGCGTTTTACCACTAAACACGCTTAGGCGGAACTCTGTCGGAATTTGCACTCGCATATTAAGCCAAGTAGTTCCCGGGTTTCACCAGGCTCGTTAGTGATTAAACACTGTTCGCTAACCTAGTCCCCAGCACTGCTTAGCTCCACTTGAGTGTTCGCTTGCTTACTTGCCGGTTTATCTGCTTGATGATTTAACTATTCTTTTCTCGATAGTTGTGAAGAGTTTGAAACTTTTACTTGAACCGTTTTCTAAAACTATATTGCTTTCCAGTATTCGTATTGATCTCCTGTATCGGTATTGTTTTCCTGTATTCTTATCGATATCCAGTATCGGTACTACCTCTGTACTTGTATCGATCCCCTATATGGGTATTGTTTTCCTGCATTATGATATATGATAGTTATATTTACTATGCTTGTTACTTGACATATTACCACTTGACATATGACACTTGCATGCTATCACCTGACACATGTTTGATATCACTTATCACTTGCCTCCTGAGACATGACTGCCTGACTTGTAATTATCACATTTACGATAATCCTGTCTTGATATCCTGTATTATATACAGTGACTTGAATCTACACTACTTATGTACTCCTGTAACTTCCTGAACCTATTCTGCTCCTGCCATTCCTGTAAATCGATAATTACATAATAAACTTAAAAAGACCAACCTACATCGGGTAAGGAGGAAACTGATGAACTTCAAATGGTGAATATATTTACAATGGTATTAAATATGTTGTACAACTCCAATTTTCGGATCTACCTGAGGGCCTCCAGGTGTCCGAGGGAGTGCCAACTCCCTACCTTCTGTTATATTCCAGAATGGGCATAATATAAGACCCACCTCATGTTTGCCTAGCGGCAGGTTCCGGGTCAGCACTGGAACATCCTGGGCCGTGGTCCCGGGTATGTACGAGGCCCACTGTAAACATAACACATTAGTTTCATCACCAGTTTCCAATAACAACCTCAGATTACTCATATATGGATTTACGTGTGTTAGGACGCTAAGACATACCGAAATATATGGGTATGACAAGTGATAATAATAATAAGATGCTCATCCATCGTGCTATTTTGCAATTCAGTTTGTATACACTCAGATTACGGTGAAGTGAGGTATATGGTATATAGATGAGGGTTTCCTTGTTTGGATTATTCGTTCATGTACATATCTCATGAAGCTGTAATCTTGGTTGTACTGCTGGTTTTGCCGTATTTGCTTTCATCGGGTTTTATTTGGATTTTGGTCTTAATACTATTAATATTATATTATATATTCCTGCCTTTACCACCTATGTACTACTCCACTGATCTCCTGCTATTATCTTATAGTACACATCCTGTTTCTTACCTGATATGAAACTTGTATTACTGTGTCTAACCTCCTGACTTGTTTATTCTTGGTTTATACAGATACGTAGTTACCGTATAATTTCCTGATGATTCAAACTATTCTATTTAGCTGTTATTGTGGACAACTCAGGTTGTGCGTACTCAGTTGATTGAAGCATGGGTATATGATATATAGATGAGCGTTTCCTTATTTGGATTACCCCCTCAAGGTATCAGTCTCATGAATCTATCTACTGAGCCCATACAACTGGATTTGTCACCTATGTATATCTCATCTCTTGGTGCCTCATTCATGTTCGGGTGTATGCTCACGATACGGTTTTCAATACATGCTTTAGATTCGGATTTATCGATACACGTGTGCTTGTCCCTGCACGCCACTTGGCATTCACCACTCGTTGGGGAGTTTCTGACTCCCTGGATCCTTATGTTCAGATCTCGAAGTTTGGAGCTTGTGGATTCTCCCGGATGCTGATCAGAGATGCGCAGCTGAAGCGTGGATCATGTGCAAACCGTCTGAAGTCCCATCCTCCCAGACTCCCCTGCTCGTCTCTCGATTTTTCTTCTTGCAACTTGTGAGCGCGTTTTGTACTATACATCATTGTATATCTCTTTATATTCTCGCATTTACGCCTATCGGTGATATAATATCCTTATAATATAGTGTCACATTCTGTAATAACTTTGTAATTGTACTCATACATTGGAATGTATAATGCGCCACGTACTTTCGTACTCTGATTCTTATATGTACTGATACTTAGCGCATATATGTGAGGGTATTTTGATCTATGTATATAGCTCGCAGTAACATCTCCGTACCCGTGGGAGCGGGGCGTTACACTCCCAGCCTTAACTAACGTGGGAATCAAAAGGCCCCGTACCCCCTACTATAGCCAAGGAAAGCATGCAAGTCGTTTAACCATTCCTAAGACAACGCCAACTGTTTCAACAGATTTCAATTATGTGGATATTTTGGGGACTGATGGACTGGATTGGAAAAGGATGGGTTATCCTTCGTTTCGTCCGACCTGTGACGGAGTTACAAAACAAAGACAATCAAGGCATTAGAATATTGTAAGCACTAGGTTTTTAGGACGTACCTTTTTCGGATGCTAAGTGAGGGTATTTATAGATAGGCATAGAGGGCAATATGGTAACTTACTTGACGTGTTCTTGGCAAGAGGACGTCAGGGGTTAGCTAGGTCACTGGAGTCTTGGCGAGCATCCAGTTGTCTCCTCGTTGAGTCAATCTTTCTCATCCAATCTTATGGGCCTTTGGCCCACTGGGTCAGATGTCAAGAGCTGATGCTGGGCCATTTTACGTTGGGCTGGCCCAAAAGGAACTCCCTCAAACGCAAGGGCCTAACACGTGGGTTCCATACGTGTACATCCTTAATAAGAGAAATGATATTTAATAAACTTGCCCAAAGATTAGAGAACCATGTACTCCATTGAATAGATTTGAAATAAAGACTTTATTGCAGTTTGGGTTTGTACTGAATATTATTCTTTTTTTTTTTTCGAGGCAAAAAGGATGGGCTAGGGGCCCCGTTTTTTATTAACAGTAATTAAGGAAACATGCAAGGTACATAACCTAGAGAAAACTCCAATGAACAAAATAACAAAATACAAGCGCTCAACTACTCTCCCCTCGCAGAAATACAAAAGACCAACATAAGATGTTGGAATTTTCTGAAGTATTGAGCTTAATATTAAGCTCATTTGTTATATTTTTTATATCAGGAAAGTTAGTTTCAAAGTAACAAAAGGAAAGTTGTATATATAATAATAATCTCATTACACCTTTGGGTAGGTGACATGGGCTTAAGATGTGGTGCATCACACTGCATCGTGCATGCGTGCGGCGCGGGTGATAGGTGCGCGCACTTAGCGTGCTCGCACCATTACAGGTTGCAATTTACTGCTACATTTTGGTACCTTATATTTCATTTTTTTTTGTATAAATTCAAATTTAAACAAATTTAATTTTCAGTGAATATGATTGTTGAAAACAACTTTTGAATTTAAAAGGATATGATTGTTGGATTCTAACGGTCATAACTATTCATATTAGTAATTGTTTAAAACTGGAAGGGTTTTCAAAGGCTATAAATAGCCTGCCATTCTTTTCAAACAAGGCTCAATAAATTTAAGATTTCTTCTCTCTTTTGTGTTGAGCGTTGAAACTTAGACTGCAATTAATACTTTCAACACACAGGTAACTCTGGTCCTGAGTTATCTTGGGAGATAGATTTCCTGAAACTTTTTACTGTATAGGAAGCAAATATTGTTTTAAGAAAAGAGGAATTCCAAATTTCCCAGGAGGTGGAGGAGATGTAGCGATGAGTCAATGCTGAGTTTGTACTAAATATTATATCAATGGAGAATTATTCTTTGTGTAAAATAATATGAACCATGCACATGAGATTTTGAACTATGTCACCTGAAGAATTCAGCCAATATTGCCAACTTTTTTTTTTTTTTTTTTTTATGTGCCAGCCTCTCTAAATAACAACGGTTATTTTCTTTAAAAAAAAAAAGGCACAAAAAAAAAACTTGGTCCTCGTTAGTACTTGTTAGGTAGTTTGTTGTGTGGGTCAAACTATGAAGCATCAACATAGGTTTGCAGGTACTAAAAAAAATCTTGTATTTTTCTTTTTTAACTGCATGACATTTTCAAGCATTATTGTCCACTCTGGCGGCGGAGACCAACGAAAATGCAGTGGAAATTAGCTGGCGATAATATGTTCAAAAGATCGTACAATTCTTAGAAGGATTTTAATTGCAGCGGGGACCCGGAGAATTTTCAATTATGCTAATATATACAATTCTTCGTCAAATGAACTCAAACGACCAAAGTACTGAGAATTGGTACCTTTTATTTTATTTTATTTTTTTAAGGCAGGTCTCGGGTTTCAAAGCAGCAGGAGTCTTCGGTTGAGTTTTTCGATTTAGGCTGTTTGGATTCAAGGAAGTGAGCTGAAGTGTAAAAGTGGGAAGTGTTATTTTTCACTTTCTTTATAAAAACTTTTTTTTCATTTTTTCTTTTTTCTTTTACACAACTATTGTCTTATTTTCAAAAAATTACAGTTAATTTTGTGGTTATGCAAATCTTATCTGTAATAAGTTGTAACTCAAAACAGTTAATTTTGTGGCCATGTAAATCTTACTTGCATTCTAATTATAGTCCAAAAAAGATTCTTAATTAATTTTATTTTAATATTATTTCGCGGTCAACTTTGTATCAAAATTTTCACTTTTACTTTCACATTGTTAACCAAATACCGCAAAAGATATTATACTTTTCCAATTACACTTCTCAATTACCATTCAAACACCGGAAAAGAAACACAAATTCTCATTTTTCAAAAGGAAAAGACTCCTACTTCCCACTTCCTCACTTCTGCCCACTTCCAAGCATCCAAACGGATAGTTCGTTGATGTATGATGACGAGATTTGCTTGTATCTTTTTCTCTTTTGTTAGTGTTTTTTTTTTTTTTACTGGGAGACTAAAGAAAAAAAAAATGAAGGGTTATTTAGTGCATATATACTCCCCAAATTTTTAGCATTTAAAATTTTACCTCTCAAATTATTTATATTATAAATTTACCCTTTAGATCTTCTACATCTTAAAAGTGTACCTTTTTAGAATAAAAAGAGAATAATCTATTTTTAGAACTTGAGAATTGATTGAGGAAAAATGTCGAAAGAATATAGCAATTTCTCAATAAAGAACACCTTAAATCTATTACATAAAGATAACAAATATTGAGACTTTGAAACTCTAAAATTCATTGAGAGAAATTCAAGAGTAGAAAAATGAGAACTTAGAGATTTAGGTCTCTTGAATAAGAACAATGTAGACTTGGAATAATTTCTCAAGGATCGATCCAATAATATGAAAGTTTAGATCTTATGTGTAATGGTCTTAGATTTTAATCACCGAATTAACTCTAATCAAACTCAATACATAATCTTCTCTAACTTGAAATTTTTGGCATCATCTCCTCTATAATATGGGGTCTATCCTGATACAATATCTAACAATTTTGGTGAACATCAGCATACTGATTAATTTCAAAACTTAAATTCCAAAACTCAATAATACCAAATCTCAATAATTAATCATTATAAACCGAGAGTACTCCTCTCGGTTCACAATCCATATTATCGACTCTAATTTAAAACAAGGTGAAACCATAACTAATATATACATTCTCTTACCTCAAAGAACCGAGGTCAAAATCAAATTTATAGTCAACAAATACAAATACTTTCTAAGTTCAGCTTCCAAATCTTATCATGTTACACGCCTAAATACATATAAGATATCTAAAATATATCAAATATATAAAAAAAATATTTTAAAAATTAATACAACTCATCAACAAGTTTTTTGACCTTCCATCAAGGCATCCAAAGCTTACGCAGGGCCTTTACCTTTGTCATGACCTGAAAGGGGGATTAGTGTAATGGAGTGAGATGACAGCGCAGTGAGTAAGGTAAATTAATTTAGATTTCTTACTTTTATCAAAACAATATGAAATGTGTCAACTTGAGGTGATTAGATATGACATCAGTTGTCTCAAGTATGTGATACAATTTCGTATCTCATCATTTTTTATAACTAGTGATGTATCGATCACACGCTGTGCTCTCACAACACACAATAATAATATTAATTTAAATGATTCATTTATCACATCTCACATGCACCAATTATAAGTACACATGAATATATCAATCCAATCATCATATTTAGTGAATGAATCACACATATTTAAACGTACATCATACGTGTACACCATTCGCATTCCCCTTCCTCCACAAATGGGTACTAAACAACACACATATACCATTCGTACTCTCCTTTTTCTACGAATGGATATCAAACATAACACATGTATATCATTTACACTTTTCTTCCTCCATGAATGGATACCAAACATAACACGTATAATATTCACACTTCCCTTCATGCACAAATTGATACCAAACATAATACATGTATAACATTCACCCCTTCCTCGATGAATAGATATAACTCATAAACCTTCACCAATAACTTCGCCAATAACTCAGTCAATTCATCATCCACAATCTTTGACTCCGACCGGCTCTCGTACAATCCTTTGATTCATGCATACATACAAATACACACCAGTATATATAAATAAATTTCACATATACATCAACATTCATTAAATTATACAAAATTCACAATCGGTGGTTGTCATAAGTTTATTCAATGATCGGATAATTTTTCAAAGTTCTTAAGGTATGAATCATATATATATATATATAGGTTAATGCGTTACATCATCATATTTATGTTGATCAAGTTATAATTCTCATAACCAGTACCCGATCATCACATCCACACATACATTCATCTACATACTGATATTTCACATACAATCAAGTTCATACAATTTAGTCTAAACATCTTAATTATTTATTGAGTTAACCAAGTATTGCCCGAAATTATATTTTAATCAGTTCATTTCCAACATTGTCACTCGCTACATCATTCTCAATTTATTAGTTACAATTTCGAAAATCTCTTACATTCTTATATTGTATATATCAATTATTGAAACTAGATTTGTATTCACTTTCAAATATTTACTGAGTTTCTTATTAGGATTATCCGTATCACAATACTTAAGAAGTTATAACTTCATCGATTAATTGAATCGATCTCAATTCCATTAGAATTTACATGATCAAATGGTAAATTATCGATATTTTAATTAACACATTGAATTCATAAAATGCACTCCATTCAGATGAAGATTTCTATATTACAGTTATCCTTAATTCAATCAGGGATTTATTACAATTCCTTTTATTTTGTTCAGTTTCAATGTTAACCTCGGATTTCACCAGTACCGGTCCCAACACTCCGGTTACAACAATATCGGCTCCATAACTATAGATTTGTAATGTTACTGATTTCATAGCTATTGATTCTTTGAGTGGCCTTATATCTTAGCTAATCATCATGTCATCTCATATCGATAAGCTACTATCAGAAATCATTTATCGGTTTCCAATTTCATCACTAATTGGATTAAATAAAAGTTATAATCGGTGTTCACTAACAATATTCTAATTAGCAACCAACCATTTATAATATGAGTTACTAGTTTGAACAACAATATTCAATATCACATGAATTTATCAAAATTTCTATCGATTGCAATCATTATTATTATTGGAATCAAATCAAAAATTATAGCTTTAATTGGAATCGGAAAAAACTTTATTTGTAATTACTTCAATAAATTCTAATTTATTGGAAACCCCCACTCACCTCTGGTTTTAATGATTTTCTGAATGCTTGATTCCATTTATAACACCGCAAAAGTATAACTCTCATTTCCACGAACGCAATGGCTCGAGAATCATCCGAATCTGACTCAGAATGGTCGAGATATCGTCTGAATACCTACAAATACGAAACTATGTTAGATACGTAATAACTGATAATATCCAGGGGCTACTGATAATTTTTCATAGCTCCAAAAATAATTATTTGAATAATCAGGGGTTTAAATAAAATTTACCTTTCTTTAATAAATTGGGTCGGGTCGGATCCATAACCGGTGTAGCACCCCGTTCTCGGGATACGTACCATAACACGTGTCCCAATTTTTTTGACCGTATTATTTCAATATTTATTTTGGGTTGTGATTGCTTATGTTATTTAGTATCGGATCTGGATTCTCAGTCCTAGAGTCAGCCCTGATCTGGACCAAGAACCCGATACTAACATACTGCCTGATTTGACTTTTTTGTAGTCTGATTTGACTGATTTCAGTTTCAAACACTGTTTTCTAATAATTTAGATTTTTTATGATTTTCTAAAATTTTTCAGAATTATTCTGCAAAATCTTCAAAATCGGTGTCAATAGGCATCGCTGACCGATTCCCAAATTTTTAATTTTCAAATGGAGTTGAATTTTTAGAAACAGCTTTCACATTACTTCTTAAAATCTCATTTTCTATCTAAATACATTTTTTAGAATTTTTCTGAATTTATCAAAATTTCACCGATCTGGTGTCAACCGGTATCACTGGAAGATTCCAGGATTTTAATTTAAAATTAGATTAAATTTCTCAAATTTGATTTCACTAAGCATCTTAAAATAATATTTTCTATTTTTAAAATTTTTCGGAGCGTTTCTGAAACAGTCAAATTTTACCCTATTTGAATAATAATATTATTTTCCTTTTTTTTCTTTTCTTGCTTTTTCCTTCTCTACTCCTCTTCTTAATACTCTCAGGATATCCTATTAATTTAATTATTTAATAATATAATTATTCACTAATTGTTCTTATTTTTTTCTTTTTCTTTATTTTTCCTTTTCCCTTCTTTTCTTTTCTTTCTTTTTCTTCTTTTCTTTTTCTTCTCCCCTACCTGCTCCCCATGCTTCCCACTCCCTGCAGCAGCAATAGCAGCAGGAGGAGGAGGAGGCAGCCATTCCCCCCCCACTCCTTCCATACTCTCCCTCTCCCTCTATTTATTTCCCTTTCTTTTTTTCCCTTCTTCCCATTTTTCTCTATCTTCTTCTTCATTTCTCCCACCAACACCCAACTCCCCTCACAACCGTCGCCTCCACCACCAGGGCCGCCAACGCCGCCGCCCCCCCAGCCGGTACCGCCCCTCCTCCAACCTCCCCACTTCCCTTTCCCACTTTCCTCCTCTCTAAACACCATCTCCTTTTCTCCAATTTCCCAAAACCCATCACTCCAACTGCATTTTCTCCTCCAAATTCACCTATAAATTCCTCAATTCCTCCACTTCCACCACCATACCACCATCTCCTCCTCCTCCTCCAACTCCCCAACACTTTCATCTTCAACAAACACCACCACAACCACCACCACCACCATCTATAACAACATCAACACTAACAACACCACCATCACAACAAACACCCAAACCCTCCTCCAGGGGGGCCTAGCCGCGCCGCCCCCTCCTCAGGCGGCGGCGCCGCTGCCCCCAGACCGCCGGCGGTGGCGGGCTGTCGGCTAGCCCCTTCTTTCCTTTCTTTCTTTCTTTTCTTTCTTTTCCTTCTTTCTTTTCCTGTTTTCGACATTTACTCTCTCTTTTAATCCCCTAATTACCCCCTTCTCTTCCAGCCAATTCCTCTCTCTCCCCCCTACAACTCTCTCTCTCTCTCTCTCTCTCTCTCTCTCTCTCTCTCTCTCTCTTAGCCTCTTTCTCTCTCTGTCCCCTTATTCTCTCTAATATATATATATTTATATATATAATTATATTATATATATATTATATGGATTAGTAGTGCGTACGTGTTTATGGTATTCCGTGATTTTACGCCATTTTCTAGTGATTTAGGCGAGTACTTTTCTTTTGTTGTTTTATGCCTTGTTAATGCTACTCTGGCTTTTACTACATGATACATCGTTATGCGAGCTGATATATGATATGTGAGTTATTTCTAATATTAACATGTTACACGAATACTTGTTGACCGTTATTATAACTCTTGAACTGGTATTATACTTACATGGATATGCCTAGATACGCTCCCGCTTTGCCCGCTTCGCATAGCTAATTAAAAGATTAATTTGTTCTTATAAATATGGTTGTGAAATGTTTAACTATATTGTTCTCCTGTGCCATGTTACATGACCGGATAATTACCTAATATATGATGTTGTAACTCTGTAACCAACTCACATGACATCGATATGTTATACTTGACACCTGATCCCTGACACTTGATATCTGACACTGGTACTTGACATGTTATACTTGACATCTGATCTTTGACACTTGATATCTGACACCGGTACTTGACATGTTATACTTGACACCTGATCCCTAACACTTGATATCTGACACTGGTACTTGATATGTTATACTCGACACCTGACACCTGATGTATGACACTTGATAATTGATATGATATTACTCACTTGACATGCTTTCATATGGTACTAGTACACTTGACCTGATATTGTAACACCTGACTAGATACTATTGTACCTGATACCTGTTTTATATTGCATATTCATGATTATCACTTTTACGGGGACTTGGCATGATTATTATACTGTTACCAAACCTCTGGTACTCCTGAACTGCTGTGCTCCTGAACTCCTGTATTCCTGAACCCCTATAATAAGGAGACTCCTAATATTATTCTCTTGATGCCATATTCCTATTGATCCCCGTAATTGGATAATCATGAATGTTATATTACTGTGGACACCTTGTGGATATTATTGTTGGCCCAAAGGCCTTCCACCCTAGTTTTGATGATGATTAACTCATGTAGTTATGTTTACTAATTATCTTGTGATTTTAGTTACAGATCATTGATCAAGATATTAGTTAGTGATTGCTTCAAAAAGAGAAGTTTGAAAGCCTTCACTTGGTGATTCCCGTGCCCGAGCATCAAGATCATACCTTTGCACTCGGTGGATCACGGTTTGGGATCGAGTCGACTTGAAGATGGAGATCGTCAAGAAGACTTAGGTATCCTAATTTAGTTTAGTGTGTTTAGATCCATTTGTAAAGCTTAGTATAGTTGATATGCTCAAGTGCACAACACACACATTTTTATGTTTGGATATTGATTTTTCGGTTTTTAGTTTAACCGATATTTGTTTTCATGAATAGATTAATCAAAACAAGTTTAAATGGTTTATATGTATAATAGATGTATTCTAGTTATACATACATGCTTACATGACTTATACAAACTTATTTTGACTATCCTATTCATGTATTGAAAAAATCCAAGTTTGATAAAAATACATGTTTTGATTTTTGATAAAAATGATAAGACACAAAAATAGTTTCATATGCTTGATATTTGAGCTAAAATATTTATCACATGTTTATATATCAATGCAAAATGATAAAACTATTTTTGGGTATTTTTACAAGACTTAAAAAGAATTTTTAGAAATATTTTAACATGTGTTTTCTGCCCAGAACAGTGTCTGTCAGGCCAGGTCGGCCGACCGCATGGGTCGACCGAACCATAGGCCGGTCGACCCGTACGGTCGACCGACGTGCACAGAACCGTGCACGTCCGGCACACATTGGGACGGTCGGCCGGGCGGCCGACCGGACCAGAGAGCTCTGCTCTCTGTTTATTTGGGTCGACCGGGCGGTCGACCGGGTTGCCCCAACGGTCACATTTCTGACCGTTGGCGATCGGCCGGGCCGGCCGACCGGTAGCCTATCAGGCTGCCAGATCAGCCTAACGGCTAGTTTTGTTTTGGGGCTATAAATACCCCATCTTTTTTAGGTTTTAACTAAGATTTTTAGAGTTGATTTTCTTCCATTCTCTGGTTTTAAAAACAAGTTTTAAAAAGAGTTTGAAGAGCAAAAAGATTCATCTTATTTGTTTTTAAGTGTTTTGTTATTTTCAAAGAAAACAAGTTTTGGGGAATTGGTTTCTTGTTCTTCATTTCCATATCAATTTGGTATTTTCCCAAGAGATTTTCTTTGATTAAAACACTTTGTTTTCCACACTTGAGCTATCATCTATCCTATTCTATTAGGATCCTTGTCTTGTAGAAAAGAGAAAAAGGAAAGAGGTTTGTGGTTGAGATATACCACTTGTTGTAAACCCCTTGATTTCTTGAGTTGCTCCCTCTTTGGTAGAGGTTGAGGTTGTTGTATTGGGTTAGTGTTTGCTCCCTCTTTGGTAGAGGTGGAGATTGGTGTTTGCTCCCTCTAGTGAGAGGTGGAGTTTGGTTTGTAAACCCTCTTCGGTAGAGGTGTTGGTTGTTGTTCCTACCCCTCGGTTCTGAGGCGGTGTTTGAGGAGTTTGGTACTCCTTGTGTTGTAACAAATCCTCTTTGGTAGAGGTTCCCTCGTGGGAGATAGTGGATTGAAAATCCTACACGGTGGTGTAGGCGGGGTTGTAGAGCTGGGTGCTCGAACCTTGAAACATATCTTGTTTTTAGCGTTTGATCCACTTGTCTCTCTAACTCTCTCTCTATCTATTTTGTGCAAAGCATCATTCATAGCATCATATCATATTTGCTTGTATTGTGCCTTGCATATATTCATATTGCCTATTCATCTTATATGCTTGGTTGTTTGTGTGTGCCTCACTTATACTTAACCACAAGAGCTTCACATAGCACCTTAACCCATTCAAGGGGAATCAAGAGGAGTTAGTCCAGAGCCCTTCACGGGGAATTCGGCTACACTTGTGTGTTGTGTTAAGTGTGTTACAAAATTTGCATTAGCTTCCGCATTTAGCGCATTTAGTTTCTAGATTAGCAAGTACACCTATTCACCCCCTTTAGGTGTTTTTCAATTGGTATCAGAGCCAACGCTCCTGATACTTAGGCTTAACATCCTAGGAGTGAGATCCATTTGGTTGCTAATCTTATTTTGCATTTGCTTGTTTGCACACATATAGTTTGGACCCATGGCCTTCATGACCCCACCTATGTTTGACCCTTCCAACATCATTGTAGGGAAGATTAGGATGACCGTTTATTTACAAACCCTAGAACATATGGTTTACCTTGCCATTACCAAGGAATCCTACCTTAGTGATAGCAAGCATATAGGGGCCAATGCACAAGCCCTTGAGGCCATTAGAAGCACATTATCTAAAGATTATCTCTTGAGTGTTTCTAACCTTGATTCCGCTTTTGCAGTGTGGAACAAGTTGACAACAACCATCACCTCCAAGCTTCAAACGCCTATCCAATAAGAAGAGGAATCTAGTGGAGATGAATCTGAGCCACAACAATGCTATATGGTCCAAGGGAATGACTCCCTTGAGGTACTTTCGGAATCTCAACTAGATAGTAATGATTGTGCTAGTTCTTCAAATGATTTTGTTGATCCCCATGCTTTAAATGAAGAACTATCTATAGTTTGTGAAAATTAATTGAAAAATATAATTTGTTGAAAAAGAAGACTTTTGTTTTAACTAAAGAAAATGAAAAATTGTCTTCTAAACTTGATTGTGTTTTGCAAGAGAAGGTTGAGGTCTATAATGAAAGGGATTCATTGAGATCTCAACTAGACCTTACACTAAAAGAAAATGATTTGTTGAAAAATAAAAATGATTGTGAAAATATTTTGAAGAAAAATGAAAACTTGTCTTCAAAAATTTATTTTGTTTTAAAGGAGATGTTGTTTTGAAAACAAAAATTATTTCTATTTCAAAAGATTTAGATATGTGTTTAAAGAAAATATTGTTTTGTAAAATAAGATTGATGCACATGTTTGCCATGCTAGGGTAGTATCACACACTTCACCCATTGCATGCTCCACTTCTTCTTTGATTGAAAATGATATAAATTTAATTAAGAAGAAAATGGATTGTTTGGGCTCCACTATGAGCCATTGTGCCATGAACCACTCACGTTTGAAAACCTTGGTTCGAAAGAAACAAGTTCCATCCTTTATGCATGCACACCCTCCACGGCATACACATGCTCCTCACGGACGCACCCATCACATGTATGCTCATGTGTACACTTGTACACATTGTGGACGTAAGGGCCACCTTGCTAAATTTTGCTATGATAGAATACATGTTGTAAATTTAGCAAATAAATTTATTTGGGTTAGAGAAGGTACTAACCCCCATGGACCCAATAAGATATGGGTACCAAAGACCACCCCTCCTATTTTTGATGTAGGTGTGGGCTCTCACATGACGTGAGAGTAGCCGTAACTTGGAGTGGATGCGTTCCGAGCTTTATGGAAATCTATTGGATGCATCACTTTCAAGGGGAGTTTGGTGGAGATGACCACCATGTTTTGGAGACAAGGAAAGTTGCCTTCTAGGTTTTGGTAACGATTTCTAACTCCTAATTTTTATTTACATGCTTTTAATATTCATTGTTTATAGCATGTTTCATTGTTTAGTGATTAGTATGAAAATGCCATGATAATTAGATTCTTGACATACATGTATAGTATTTGAGACACCCATGTTTAATATGGATTATTATTTTGTGTTTTCGTATTTGATTAGCTATCATGTACATCATAAATCTAATAACATGTGGACATTCATAATAATCATGTTTATGTTTATCATGTTGATTTATATCTTTGTTTTATGCTTCATGCTTTGAATATATGTTTAAATGTTAGTTTTTATTAAGACTAAGATTTATACTTGTGCATATAGTGGGCCACAAATAAATCTATATATGTTTGAGCTTGAATGCTTATTTGAACCCATTAGATGTGCTAGTATAGTCTAGTTTTGATGATTCATACATTTTAAACTTGTATTCCTACTTTTAGATTTGTTTTATGATCATGTGTTTTCATTTCATGTATATGTCTATTTTGCCAAACTTTAAGATATACATGTATACCCCTTGAGTCATTTGCCTTTCATGCAAATCTGTATATATATGGACTCAAATTGTGTTTAGGGATATGTATGTATACCTCTTGTGTTGACAAATCATACATATACCTTGAAATGAAATTTGTTTTGATGAAAATTTAGTTATTCATGTTTTCATGAATTTATGTTTAACTTCATGTATATGTCCATTTTATCCAAATTATTGTTTATACATATACATCCTTTTGAGCCACGTGCCTTCATGCATATATCTTTGTGGACTCGTTGTGTTTGGATATGTATATATACTTTAATTTGTATAGGACATACATATACCTTGAAGATTAAATAGTTTTGATGAATTTCATGTTTTCGTGTTTCAAGAAATTTTGAGCTTAATTGAAAATTTCATAATACCATGTCACACATTACTTGTACACTCACCATTTTAAAATATTTCTCATGAGTATGTTTTCATGAGCATGTATGGACTTTATTGAATATTGAGTGTTTTTAAGTGCTATGTGATTTACATGTGTTTTATGAAATTATTTTTAGTTTATTCCTTACTTGAAGGATTTCGTACTAGTTTAAAAGATTTTCCATTTAACTAGTTACGGTATTCTTCATTTGGTAGAGTTTTTCAAACAAAGCTTATTTTCAAATCTATTTTTGAAAAACCCTACCTTCTGATGGGAGGTTGGATGGGAGATCATGTTCATGTATGCTTTAAAATGAAAATCATTTAAAACTTGAACCATGATTGGGTGGTAGATTATATGAGATATACACTTGATCTTATTGTTATTTCAATTGGTATCATTGAATTCTTTCAATTGGTATCAATTTTGACCTTTCTTGTATACTCATATATGTTTGTATGTATGTATGTTTCAATTCCAAGAATATCAATTTCAATTGGTATCTATTTTTCATACATATATATGTTTGTGTTTATGCTAAGCTTGAGCTTCAATTTTTTTTCAATTGATTACTTTTAAATTGGTATCAAGCCTACGCATTGTTTTAGTTGGTATTTCATAAAGGGGGAGAAAATTTAATTTTGTCTTTCAATTGGTATTTGTACTCCCATACTTTATGAATGAAAATTCAAATTTGGTATCATATGTTCAAAATGAAAAATATTTACAATTGGTATCAAATTTTGTTTAGACATTCAAAATTTATTATGTTTAATTTCAATTGGTTTCAAGATTTTCATGTGTTTTGCTTAAAATTGGTATCAATATTTTTTTTATTGTTTCCTTTCAATTGGTATCAAGATGCTATTCTTTGATATATTTCACTTGATATCTTAATTGATAGTCACCCCTAATTAGTTTTGTTTTTGTTTTAGACAAAAAGGGGGAGAAAAATTTATTGATTTAGTTTTGCATTTAACCCTTTATCGATGATTGATTCTTTGTATTAAAAAGGGTGAGAAAATTTTGTTTGTTTTGATTGTTTTACCCCTTTGTTGATGATTGACAAAGGGGGAGAAAGATTTTGGTTTATATATGCATGTTTATGTTTTGCATATATTAAGTTTAATTTAGTTTAATTTTAATTGGTTTCTAGAGCATGTTTTGTTTTTGAACATTTCATTGGTATGTAGAACCTTTTATTGTTTATGCATAGATAAGCACGTTTCATGTTTCATGTTTAATATTCATTGCATATTTATTGTTTATTTGTTTATGCATGAGTTAAGGGGGAGCTTCTTTGAAGTTTAACTTTAATCCATGCATATATAACTCCATGAGTTTTGTCATCATCAAATAAGGGGGAGATTGTTGGCCCAAAGGCTTTCCACCCTAGTTTTGATGATGATTAACTCATGTAGTTATGTTTACTAATTATCTTGTGATTTTAGTTACAAATCATTGATCAAGATATTAGTTGGTGATTGCTTCAAAAAGAGAAGTTTGGAAGCTTTCACTTGGTGATTCCCGTGCCCGAGCATTAAGATCATACATTTACACTCGGTGGATCACGGTTTGGAATCGAGTCGACTTGAAGATGGAGATCGTCAAGAAGACTTAAGTATCCTAGTTTAGTTTAGTGTGTTTAGATCCATTTGTAAAGCTAAGTATAGTTGATATGCTCAAGTGCACAACACACACGTTTTTATGTTTGGATATCGGTTTTTTCGGTTTTTAATTTAACCGATATTTGTTTTCATGAATAGATTGATCAAAACAAGTTTAAATGGTTTATATGTATAATAGATGTATTCTAGTTATACATACATGCTTACATGACTTATACAAACTTATTTTGACTATCCTATTCATGTATTGAAAAATTCAAGTATGATAAAAATACATGTTTTGGTTTTTGGTAAAAATGATAAGACACAAAAATAGTTTCATATGCTTGATATTTGAACTAAAATATTTATCACATGTTTATATATCAATGCAAAATGATAAAACTATTTTTGGATATTTTTACAAGACTTAAAAAGAATTTTTAGAAATATTTTAACATGAGTTTTCTGCCCAGAACAGTGTCTGTCAGGCCAGGTCGGCCGACCGCATGGGTCGACCGAACCATAGGCCGGTCGACCCGTACGGTCGACCGACGTGCACAGAACCGTGCACGTCCGGCACACATTGGGACGGTCGGCCGGGCGGCCGACCGGACCAGAGAGCTCTGCTCTCTGTTTATTTGGGTCGACCGGGCGGTCGACCGGGTTGCCCCAACGGTCACATTTCTGACCGTTGGCGGTCGGCCGGGCCGGCCGACCGGTAGCCTTTCAGGCTGCCAGATCAGCCTAACGGCTAGTTTTGTTTTGGGGCTATAAATACCCCATCTCTTTAAGGTTTTAACTAAGATTTTTAGAGCTGATTTTCTCCCATTCTCTGGTTTTAAAAACAAGTTTTAAAAAGAGTTTGAAGAGCAAAAAGATTCATCTAGTTTGTTTTTAAGTGTTTTGTTATTTTCAAAGAAAACAAGTTTTTGGGAATAGGTTTCTTGTTCTTCATTTTCATATCAATTTGGTATTTTCCCAAGAGATTTTCTTTGATCAAAACACTTTGTTTTCCACACTTGAGCTATCATCTATCCTATTCTATTAGGATCCTTGTCTTGTGGAAAAGAGAAAAAGGAAAGAGGTTTGTGGTTGAGATATACCACTTGTTGTAAACCCTTGATTTCTTGAGTTGCTCCCTCTTTGGTAGAGGTTGAGGTTGTTGTATTGGATTGGTGTTTGCTCCCTCTTTGGTAGAAGTGGAGATTGGTGTTTGCTCCCTCTAGTAAGAGGTGGAGTTTGGTTTGTAAACCCTCTTCGGTAGAGGTGTTGGTTGTTGTTCCTACCCATCGGTTGTGAGGCGGTGTTTGAGAGAGGAGTTTGGTACTCCTTGTGTTGTAACAAATCCTCTTCAGTAGAGGTTCCCTCGGTGGGAGATA
Organism: Agave tequilana; assembly: GCA_038442645.1. Taxonomy (NCBI): domain Eukaryota; kingdom Viridiplantae; phylum Streptophyta; class Magnoliopsida; order Asparagales; family Asparagaceae; genus Agave; species Agave tequilana. Next base: position 181,347 of record JAVJIF010033504.1, on the reverse strand, counting down.
GTGGATTGAAAATCCTACACGGTGGTGTAGGCGGGGATGTAGAGCTGGGTGCTCGAACCTCGAAACATATCTTGTTGTTAGCGTTTGATCCACTTGTCTCTCTAACTCTCTCTATCTATTTTGTGCAAAGCATCATTCATAGCATCATATCATATTTGCTTGTATTGTGCCTTGCATATATTCATATTGCCTATTCATCTTATATGCTTGGTTGTTTGTGTGTGCCTCACTTATACTTAACCACAAGAGCTTCACATAGCACCTCGACCCATTCAAGGGAATCATGAGGAGTTAGTCCAGAGCCCTTCACGGGGAATTCGGCTACACTTGTGTGTTGTATTAAGTGTGTTGCAAAATTTGCATTAGCTTCCGCATTTAGCGCATTTAGTTTCTAGATTAGCAAGTACACCTATTCACCCCCCCTCTAGGTGTTTTTCAATTATCATTGGACAATATATATATATAATAAAGTACTTAACTTATACTGGGGTGGGGGAAACTGATGGATACCAGTATGATGTCATATTTATAATGATGGTTATTTCTGAACTGTCGTGTGAGGCGCGTAATGATAGTCCCCAGAAGCAGTAGCCTGATATCTGAAGTGTCGTGTGGGGCGCGTAATTATAAGTCCCCGAAAGCAGTAGCCTGATATCTGAAGTGTCGTGTGGGGCGTGTAATGATAGGTCCTCGGAAGCAGTAGCCTGATATCTGAAGTGTCGTGTGGGGTGCGTAATGATAAGTCCCTAAAAGCAGTAGCCTATACTCCTGAGCCGTAGTCCCGGTCAAAGACAGACCCACTATAAATATGAGCCATCAAATTTATCAGTTTTCAAGTAATAACTCGTCTTATTCATAAATGGATGTATGTGTACTGGTAACACGTACCTAAGCATATGGATCAGATGAAAACATAAGAATGTACAACCAAACAGTAATAATATTAGGAACGTGTGATATTTGGTCTCTCCTTTATTCGGATCCTGGTACTCACATATCAGACTCGAGTAAGTTCTACTAGAGTGCGAACTCTAGTATAGACTATCAGTGATGTGAGGCACTGGTAGGGAGGCGATTGAAATATCAAAGGTACTGATTATTATTATTGAATAACTTAAAATATAACATCTTTATGTTCTCCAGTTATAGTGACCAATCATTTAATCAGGTGTTATGCCCTGAGTTGACACCATACTTTATAACATATGATGTCTGTGATACAATGATTTTACTGACACACTCTAGTTCTGTTATTCCGAGGGCAACTCAAGTTGTATGAATTAAGATGATGGCGACATGGGGTATATGGTATATAGATGAGGGTTACCTTGTTTGGATTATCCCCTCGACGTATCAATCTCATGAATTTATAATTTGAGCTCGTACAACTAGTTTTGCCCACATTTACACCTAACATATTATTCGATGTCTCATTTCTATGTTTATATGTACCTATGATCTCGACACTGTATTCTGTGCATCTTTTTCTATTCATATTTATCGATGCACATGTACTTACTTGATTTTAGATTTATTACTAATTTCTTGATTTCCATTTATATTGCTGATCATTGCCTGTATATGTATGCTTGAACCACATCACTTGATCATGTACACGTGTGACTGCCTGAGCACGCCAATTGGCTTTGTCTTATATACTCGCCTGGTTGCTTTCTGATAACCCTGGATCTTCATGTCCAGATCTAGGAGCATGGACTGTGTTGACCTTACTGTAGCTGATCAGAGGGCGCAACAGAGGCGTGGATTAGTGGATGCTACCGTAGCCTTTTCCTCCCAGCTCTTCTTCTGATTGGCTCTCGAAACTCCTCTTGCTACTCGTGAGCACCTCTCAGCTTTTGATTATGTCTATCCTTTTGTATATCGTACTTTTATATTCTCTAGTGATGTAATATCCTGTAATATTATATCACTCCCTGTGAAAACTGTGTACTTGTATTATTACTAGAATGTATTTACCACTGTGCTTTCGTACTCTGATTTTTACCTCTACTGATACTTAGCGTATAAACATGAGGGTATTTTTGACCTGTGTATATACGTCGCAGTAATGTCTCCGTACCCGTGGGATCGGGGCGTTACAACCGATCGGGTTCGGATTGGGTTTGAACCCGTTATGGGTTCTTCTCCCATTTAGTAGTAGCAGCAGCTACCGTTGCTCACTCCAAACACCGCCAGGCCTCGCCACCGGCCTGGCCTCATCACTGACAGTCCCTTGGCCATCATTGCCTTTGGTCGGTGTTGCCCCTGTCACCACGAGGCGATGGAGAGAAGAGAGAAGGGAAAAAAGAGAGGGAGTGCATGGGGGAAGAGGCTTCCCGCTTGCCCCTTGCACATGCCACCGCCCGTCGGCTACAGCGACTGCTCCACCCCCGCGGTCTGGGCCCATGCCACCTTTGACCACTGGCCTTTGTCGCCAATCAGAGCCCAAGAACAAAGAGACAGAAAGAGAGAGATATGGACAGAGGGAAAGAGAAAGATGACAAGTGAGAGAGAGAGAAAGAGAGATGAGAGGGGGCATGCTGCCATCGGCGGTCTCCCCCCGCGTCGCGGCCATCAGCAAGTCAGCACTGCAGCCAGGGAGAGGCAAGAAAGAGTGAGGGAGAGATAAAGCATGCAAGAAAGGGAGAACCAAAATGAGAGAATGGTTAAGGGTGAGAGAAAAAAATAGAGAGAGTTTAAGAGAAGAAAGTTTATTCTCCACCGCCCCCCCCCCCCCCCCCAATCGACTCTACATCCCTTGTTCTACATACTTCTCCATTTTTTTTCTTTTCTTTTTTTAAATTTTCCTTTTTCCTTTTTCTTTTTTCATCTCTTCGCTTAAATTTAAATATATATAATTAGAAATATGCAATACTTGGCATGTATACCAATATTTCATGAAATATATAAATATATATTCATATATTTTCACATAATTTCCTATACTCCATTACTTAAAATAATTTAATAAATAATTTTAAAAGAATTTTCAATAATATACCGATTACTGATTCTCATTATCGGTATAATCCAAAATTCAAAAATATAAAGAACAAATAAAGATTTAAAAGATTCAAGTATTACACATAAACACTTATATCACTGTGAAATAATATATAGAGATCAATATTTCTTACATCAATTAAATCTTTTAAATCTATAAAATTTAAATATATATAATTAGAATAATATATCGGGCACGATTTATAAAAATTCAATTCCACTCCGGATTTCTCCAAATGAATTACTGAAATTTATTTCACACCAAAATAAGTAAACTAATTACGTATCAATTTTTGAAAAATATCATTAATTCAGGGTTTAATAACCCGGATGTTACATTGTGAATCTAAATTTATATGATAGAATCAAGAGAATAAAGATTGTAATATTGTAAAATTAAGTCATTTGAAGTAGAAAGGTATGAACTTAAATGGGTTTCTTCAAAGATAAATTTTTTTTCTCATAGTAAACCTAAGTAGAATGAAGACTTCTAAATGAAAGATCTTGTAGATTTGCATCTCTTATGAAAGAAAAGACCCAAATAATGAAGTCAAATTCTAAAAAAATGTGCAAGTGAAGCACAAGGAGATCTTTCAATAGGTTCAAAAAAATGTAGAAGAAGATCTAAAAGTTTTGCAAGTTTAGCTCATTTTTTTACCCCTCACTGTTTTTGAATTTTTTTTTTATTGATAGATCCTTTGAAGTATAGTATAAATAGGATAAGATTAGATCTGGCCACCGACAAAAAATACATACTCAAATCAAGAGTGAAACTAGCTAATCAAATTTAGATTCAAATAGCTCAATTTTGAAATCTGTTAAAAAAGTGATCGACCGGAAGAAATGGACGGTCAAGTTAGAAAAGTGATCGACCGGCAGAAATGGGCGGTCAATCCAATTTCAATGCCTCAAAAACTTTACAAGGTTTGATGAACAACCTGACAGTCGATCTGAATCCAACCCAAGTGCACTGAGCTTTGGTGGTCGATCAGAAAGAACAAGCGGTTGACTCAAATGTTAATAGTCTAAAAATAGTGAACAGTTCTATGCTAAAATAACCATAACTTAAGCTACAGTTCTCATGTTGATATGAAATAAAGTTCATGGGAAAATAGACTACAAGACATTTCTAGTGATACGTATAATAGTAGGTTTCAAAAGAAATATTAAGTATAATCTGATTTTATAAAGTAACAGACGTAAAAAGCTAGAAAATTCAGATTGGTAAAATCATGAATTAAGGACAAAGGTTTAAATCAAAATCAAACTTGATCCAATCAAAATGTGAAACAAGTGATTTCTCTTATAATTAGTATTGATTCAAATTAAAAGCAAAAGGAATTGGATCAAAATACTATAAAAAGTCAATAATGAGTCGAGTTCAATTTGGTTCAAGTGCGAAACAACAAGATTGAATCAAATCAAAGTCAAATTATAACCGGAAAAACCGAAAAACCGAACCGAACTTAGTCGGTTCGGTTCGGTTCAGTTACTAAGTCTAATCGGTTCGATTCGATTTTGCAAAAATTAGCAAAAACCGAACCGAACCAACTGATGCTCACCCCTACTTACAGTCAACAAAGATTCCCCTGTAATTGGAATTGGGATGACCCCACCCCCCACCCCACAAAAGAACGCCTCCGCTCTGGTCGTCGAGCATTGGCCGAGACTACGGTCGCTCCTCCGGTGGCAAGCGCAACGAGCAGGAAAAGGCTTATGCTCGGGTGAAGGACTGGCAGGCAATGTAAGTCCTCCGAGGCATGGTGATGTTGTGGATGTTGTTGGTGGTGTAGCATCTAACCTCATAATTTTAGTGTGAAGTACAAGGGTAGCAGAGAAGAGTGTTGCTGTTAATCATTTGAAGAAGGCCATGAGAGAGCATAGAGTAGAGATGCCAGACTTGAGCAAGGCTCAGCGTCAAAGTCTGTAGCGAGATTTAGTAGGCATTGGCGAGCTTGCATAATGTCATTGATGGGATTGTCAGGTTGGATGTGATTGCTATATGGAGGAACGATATTGCTTCTATTGATTTTGTTTCTATCAGTTCATAACTAAATTGTGGAGTGATAACCACTGCCGAAGGAGCTCCATGGCTCATTCGGGGAGAGTACGCCAAGTGCTCGGTGATTGGCGGCACAGAGTTGTGGGCCGGGTCCCAAAGCTACTGGTGGCGGTGCTTCCCCGGATAGCGTCAGAGCACAACCCCTTAATCATCAACACATCACAGGTATGGTGCATAACATGAGGGGAAATTAGCGGTTCGAAGACTTCTGGCTCGAGTATCAACAGTCCCATCGAGTTGTCAAGGCTGCTTGGTTAAAGACGACGAAGGGGTCCTTTCACGATCCTGTGCTCGCCTCTTCACAGAACTAAGGAGGCGTTCCAGCTCCGGAATAAAACACAGGCTCAGAACATCTTTCAGAAGGTCGAGAAACTGCTCGGGAGGATTGACTAGTCATCAACTCAGCATATTATTATCACATTTTCATACTCGGGTTTACAAATAAAGCGTTGCTATTAAACAGATTTTTCGCTCTCTTGTGTGCAGATTACATTAATAGGGAAAAATGAGGATTACGAGCTTAATAGACTCATTTTTAGGTAATTAATTAAGTTTTCTTTAATGCCAATTCAAAGATCTTCTAGAAAGTCATATTGGATCCTGAATTGAGAGCCTTATCTGCTGATGCAACGTGGGCAAATTGACAAAAAAAATACATATATCTAAAAGCTTCTCGCAGTTGGGAGCAAACCCGGCCAAAAGATCAGGGTCGCTGGCCCTAATCAAGCCGCATGTCTTCGTCTCGTGGATTCCCCAGTCTCTTGCCTATAAATACTGCTTGGTGGAGTCAGAAATCGGGAGGAGGAGAGTAGTAGCTTGGGTTTTCTTCTTCTAGCTGTAGTTTAGAGTTGGATTTTCTTCTTCTTTTGTAATTTTCTTTCTTTGTAGATCTAGAGTTAAGATAGAGCCAGAATCATGAGAAAATGTGAGAATTCATTGTAATAGAGAGTGACAATTTAATGCAATATTCGTCCTTTCTCTCTATTGTTTTTAGATCTATTGGTAGTTCATTTCTCTCGTGGTAATCTCACTCCTAATTCACTAACATACTAACACTTGATTAATTATGGCTTGCATGAATGTTATAGTCTCAAATAGGCATTGCTCTTGCATAAGCCATTGATATTTCGTGATGAATGGTCACTAACTCTTAACTTGCTAACAAGATAAATTGCAAGCCCTACTATATTTTATGCTTATTCTTTTGTGCTTTTGATAATTTATTTGTAGATTGCACCTTATTTGTTAAGTTGGGATACTAACCACTTCTTATGGGTCATGCTTTGAAAAGCTTCTTGAAGTCAAGCTTAGTGGTTGCCAAAGATTTAATGTGAAGCACTTATCATCAAAGAGGTTTATGTGATTAGTGAGAGCAATTAGTTGTGAGTAATCAATTTCGGTGGCTCTGTATTTTCTTTGGTAAGTAGAGGAGATGTTGGGTTTGTGGCGAGAGATCATGATGGCAAGCTCATTCTGGCAGCAAGCATCTCTTTGCTTAACGTTTCGGTTCCTCTTGCTGAAATGATTGCCGCTTGGAATGCTATTATGATAACAATTTATCGTATTGGAGCTTCGAAGCTTTGGATCGAAGGTGACGCGCTCAAGATAATTATGGTCATTAGAAAGGGTTCAGGAGTTGATGGTTACGTGGTCAATTTGTCACAAGATATTAAAGCCTGACTTCAAACTCTTAAAGAGTGGAAAATGTCACACATTTTTCGAGAGGAGAATGCACCGACAGACTTCATGGCAGTTAGAGTATCCAAAGGTATTGCAACTGAGTACATTATGTGTAACCTATCTTCTAAGTTATACAACTTAATCAACTTAGACGGTACGAGCCGTGGCTTTGAGAGGAAACCTTATTAGGTTTCTTGTACTACCCAAAAAAAATATATGACGCTAAGTTCCGCTCATCTTTTCTTTTATTACGAGGCTAAAGTCCCCTGCAATGTTCCAGTAGAAAGATACAATCTTCCCTTATGAAATTTTTTTTTTTTTTTTTATCACTGTTAGCTTACTGAGAGTGCAAGTACAAGTTTTTATAGTTCATGTGACTTTGGTTGAGCATGCTACAATTTACTCAAAGAAACAAAAATATATAAGTATCTATATCAGATTGGTGACCTTTCAATGAATCACCTTGACGCAAAGCTCGGATTCTGTAGGCCTAATCAGCCTTCAGACAAAGGCCCTGCCACTAACATCACGCATTTGTCAGCGAATTCAAATGCAGCATAAGCAAAAAAATAATAATAATAATGAGAGAGAGAAACTAATATGGGGCCTCGTCCAATATTTTGATTTGACACCAAATACAAAAATAAGTTTCTATCAAAATCATCTTGAAAGCTAGAGCAACTTTTTAATGGAGTCCAAAGGTGCAACGCAACGATGGGTTTGTTAATTCTAAGCCCTCCATCATTTCTTCGAGAAGTAAAACAGACGCAAAGAGAAAGGATTAGGACGAAGAAAAAAATGCTGCCTAATTGCTTAAAGGGTAAGTGGGGGATCGCAAAAGTCAAGATTATTTGGTTGGAAAAAGTTTCCAACCTTTTTTTGGCAAAATCTCTTAGTATTATATTCATATTTTGCACATGAAAATTACGTAACACGTATGCTATGAAAAAATGCGCAAGATGTTGAATCATCCTCCAATAATTTCTAAACATTTTAGTTGTGTTTTTTTTTTTTTTTGGGCCAATTGGGTTTGGCCCCCGTAGCTAAAAGGGAATATAATAGATTTATAATTATCTTCGTTGTCAATTGTCTTTGTGTAATTCCTATTGCATGCCCCTTTTGTGTACGCATATAGACTAAATTACTCTAAACGTTTCTCTAACTTGAATTTCACTTAGAATTTCTTGCTCCAAGTTTTGTGCAAATTAATAACCTAAATTGATTATTATTATTATTTTTTGAGAATAGGTCACATGAGATGGTAAAATTTTAAAAACTTTAGCCCTCGTTATAAAAGTATATACTTGTGTGCAAACAAAGTCTTCTTATACATAGGCCTGTATAGTGAACAAGAAAATACTAACGAAACATCGAGTCTATGGACCGACTGTGAATCTTAATTGAGTTAAAGAGATTTTTAATTCTTTTTTATCTTTATTTATTTCTTAATAACAGTATGTCACGATCATTTCTACTGCTGTTCAAAGCGCTAAGTATTGTATCACTCGTATCTACTAATGGGGCTGATTATAATTACAACCCAAACAACAACACAAATCCTAAATTTTCACACTTTGATCCTAGTTATCAAGATGAAAAGGATCCATGCATCAAGCTAAGAAAATCTGAAAGGGGGGCAAAGATCCCACGCGTAGGATCACATTTCATTGTCACAACCCACCTCATATATGGTACAAATTAGCATCCATCCAAGTCAAACCAAGAGAGAGAAAATTGAAGGGGAAGATCACATCAGCCCCCAGTGTTTTGTGTTAGTGTTAGGTGTGGGTGGTAGACGAAAAGGACACTCACCCTTTGTGAATGAACCAACGTGCTGCTTCTGCTGCTGCTTCCATTCTATTCTTTTCTATCTACTCCTTTAATATATATATATTTTAATCTCCCTCCCTTTTTCTCTCTTTTTTTCAATGATTTCCTCCCTTTGAAAAATCCCCCAATAACGTGACGAGAATGACATCGCCATGATGCTCGCCACGCGTCCCCCGTCTCCCAATCCGACGGCCAAAACCCCCTCTAAAGAAGCTTCTCCTTGGGGGCGACTTGACAGAATTCCAGAAGCCGGAGAAAAAGTTGGCAACCTTCTCCTTTCGTAAAAGCGCGTGTTTGCTCGTTGGCTTCTCTGCTTTCTTATTAGACCAACAGAAGGAAGGAAGGAAGCAAGCAAGCAGAAGCAGAGAACAGAGAGAATGGCTCTCGAAGTTCTTGTGAAGATTTGAGAGGAGTTCAGTTGTGTGTTATGATATGGAAGCAGAGAGGGCGGGTGGATTGGGTCAGGATCAGTCGAGTGCGGTTGCTGCCATTGGATCCTCATGATCATCTTTGGTTTCTACGTCTGGGACTGGGAGTTCTTGACCGCTCTCCTCCTCTTCTCGCGCTAATTCTTTTGCTTCTCTTTTCCTCCCTCTCTTTTCTTAAGCTTTTCATACTCTCGGTTTGTTTTTTTTTTTTTTTTGCCTCCTCGTCGATTAGAAATGAGCTCTCCGTCGTCAAGAAAGCAGCAACAACGTAGTAACAGTAATAGTAATAACAATAATAATAGTAGCAATCAGAGGGTGGCTCGCAGCCCCGCCCCGTTCCTGATGAAGACGCACCAGATGGTGGAGGACGAGGGCACGGACGATGTGATCTCGTGGGGCGAGAACCGAACGTCTTTTGTCGTGTGGAAGCCCGTCGAGTTTGCTAGGGATCTTCTCCCCGTTCATTTCAAGCACAACAACTTCTCCAGCTTTGTTCGGCAGCTCAACACCTATGTGAGTCTCTCTAATAATATTCATTACTTCTGATATTGATTCATATCAAATGTTAGCTATCTTTCTTTTCTTTTTTCTTTTTTTTTCCATTCTTTTTGTTTCAGAGGTTTCAAACAATTCTTTGAGAATATTGAGCTAAGTATGTGGATTAGTTAACTTCTAACACAGAAATTTAGTATTTTATTTTTATAACAATAGGAAGAAGAGTGAGAGATGCAAGATATATTTTTCTTACAATTGATATGCTTCTAGATTTCATCTTTGATGGGCATTGATTTTAAGGTGTTTAGTCAAATCTTGAAATAGTTTGAAAGCAATATTTGTCTCCATCCATGTGTTGGCGTAAATTACAAGTTGTTGGATTGCTCACTCAACTGTCATTAGACTCCAAACTGACATGGACAGAAATTTCTGAAATTAGGACAAAACAGCTGCAATATCTGCAAAATTTGAAGATTTTGCAGTTTGGACCCAGCAACCCTTCTGCCCCTTTGCCTGATGCCAACAGCTACCAGCTGATTCTAGAAGGCTTTCAGATTTTCAACGCATTGGAGTATGGAATTCGTCAAACAATTAAAAGAATTAATGGTAGTACTTTTTTTTTTTTTCCTTTAAAACTTATGGCCCCCGCTCCACAATTGAACTTTGACTACTCAACTCCTCTTAACTCTTGTCAAATGGTCAAAAAATAATAAGGTGTGAAATCACCTCAAAATAATACAAAAAACCATTTTGAAAATCTTCCTGTTTTTGACTCTTGAGTTACTAATTCTATTAAAACTTTGAAAATAGTCTCTTTTTTCCTATATATCAATTCTAAATTTTCTAACTTCACTTATTTCACACGCAACCTTAGGCTAATAAGAGTAATCTTATCTCTCTGCTATTTGCATGTGTAACAATAACGTCACAATAACAATAACAACATCACCAAAAATCATTATTCTAAACTTTTGGGTTCAGTTACATGAAGTTTATTCAGCTTTTTCTAATGTAATCTTCTCACTTAGATAACAATTCTCTCATAATTTTTAATTGCTTCCGTCTTTATCTTTTCACGTTTAGTCCATATTGTGAAGTAGAGTTAAGACGGTTACCTGTCTAATTAGGTCCCAATATAGGCGTAGTCAGAGTGGAAAGATTAAAGGAATCAAGATTGTGGAGGTTCGATTTGCAAATCACGAATACATTTTAAAACTTTGAAAGAAATAAAAAAATAACATCTATAGTTGGCCATGATTGTCAAAATTTGGCTAATCTTGATCAGAAAACAAGACCTTAACCACCACCACTAAAATCCTAATATATTTTATCAACCCCCCAAAGAGTAGGAATAGTACGTACATTGTTTTTTTTACTACACTCTATTTTACTACGTACATTGTTTTTTTTTTTTTTTTGGTTATCTAATGTCTTTTATATCGTCAGTGGCTCTTTATACTTTAAAATATTTTAAGTTATCTCAATCGATTCTCTCTTATTTTATCCTTAAGTCTGTTGTTATTGAGTAAAAACTACTGTGATGTTAAGAAAAAGAGTGTCCGTTAAATTGAAATTTACTTGTTTCCTCACAATGGCGCATATGACAGGGCTTCCGGAAGGTGGTGGCGGACCGGTGGGAGTTTGCCAACAACAATTTCCGGCATGGGGAGCCAGACCTCCTCCGCGACGTGCGCCGCAGAAAAGCCCCTCCCAACCCCTCTAAATCAAGCACGGGAAAGAACACAACCACCCCAGCCTCCGCGTCCACTTCCCTCGACTCCTCCACCTCATCCCCTCCACCTCCACCACCACCACCACCACCACCACCTTCATCGCAACAATTCCTCGACCTCTCCAACGAAAACGAGAAACTAAAGAAGGACAACCAAATCCTCAACAGTGAGGTCACTCAAGCTAAGCAACAATGCGAGCAACTGCTCAACTTCCTCTCAAAGTACGTGAGCACGAACGACATCAATGCTAGTCTGTTGATGAAGGAAGCAGCACTGGCAGGAGTTGAAATCGAGCGAGAGGAAGCAAAGACGATGGAAGGAGTTGAGGCGGCCGCCATGGAGGCCAGAGAGGAAGGCGACAACAATGTAGCATGTCTCAAACTCTTCGGAGTTCTTTTGAACGCGAGCAATGGAGGTCGGAAGAGGGGGCGGTGCGAGGAGGGCGGCGGCGGCGGAGGGAGGCCCGCGAAGGTGTGCTTCGGAGGAGGAGCGCCGTGGATGGGGATGGCTTCGCCAGTCAGGGAGAGCAGCAAGGTCTGCAACTGATCAGTAGTAGTGAGTGTGAAGTGAAGTATAGAAACAAGAAAATTTGTGTAACGAAGTACGACTTCTTGTATGAAGACTTAAGAGAGTGTAGGGTTTTAAGTTGGAGAGAAATGGAGCTCAACTGGGGCTCTAGTCTTTTTCCTCTCAAAGAAGGGGAATGGATTATACTTGTATGTTGTCAGTGAAATTGGTTGTAAATCACACCTTTAAACATTTGGTGTTATTTTTATACATACATACTCTCGTGTTGTTATCATTGAAGTGTGAGAATGAAATGCGAAATTGAAACTTTGATTGTGTCAGTTGTGCTATGGAAAATCTCTTGTCGACAATACAAGAGGGACTAAAAGCAATAAGCAGGAAAAGAACTTGGGTAGGTAAGGTTATTTTCAGGTGACAGGCTGAGGTCCTTTTTTTTCTTCCTTTTGAGGAGGAGGAGGATGGAGGTTACCCTCCAGCCCATACACACACATATATCACTAATTATTAGTCAAATTAAATTTCTTGTGGGAATCGAATTTAGAACCTCGCCCTTGAGAGGGAGGGGTTTACCAACGGGCCAACATGCTGGTAATGTGATAGACGAGGTCACAAGGGCAAATTCTTCTTACAGATAGTTCTCTCTTTTATCGTTAAAATTCTACTTTTTCCTTTGAAAGTTGTATAGCATATTGAATTTCAAACAAAGTCTACTTTTAGCAAAAACAACCATGAACAAGCTCATTTGCAGCTAAATATGGATTGTCACGACGAAGAAGGTAGATTAATTTCATCTTATTCCAAGATTATGATTACAAAAGAAACGCATGGTTACACAATCATACTCTTTTCTTAAATTACTTTTTCAATTACATTCTTTTCTTTTTTTTTTTTGATATAAATATTGTACATTTTGTCTCATTTTGCCGACATGGTGGCTTCAGAGGTCTAGCATACCCCCCTAGGTCTCCTCATATTTGTTTGGTGAGACATTGAAAGCTTGACAACAAGCCGGAAGAATCTCACAGTCTTATCAAATTTTCTTTCCCTCTCTGTTTCTTCCTGTGGGATTATAGTCACACCTGCCCCCTTGAGGTCCTTTCTTTTTTTCTTTTTTTTTTTTCTTTCTGTCAGGGTATCACTTTCACACTACCATTCAGTGTCCGTAGGAATCAAGACTAGGGTTCAAACGAAGGAGTTACCTGCCCTTTGTGGAGTGATTCTGATTGCATAATGCGAATGCCCTTGTAATCACAACATGCCATTTCATCTGCTATACATACACATAACGCTCGTCTTTGACAGCACTAACCGAAAAACAAGACTGCTGATAACTCGAAGTCATGAACATGGCGATGGCGACCACTTCCGTATCGGCCACAATACAATCTGTATATCAATTACAAGCATGTCTGATAGCACCAAGTTGATCTCTAAGCTACATCACGGTAGAGTTGGAACCTTACCTACAGGAAACAAGAATAACATGACAGTAATTCGGCACCAAGCAGAAAACTAAGTATTCACGTAAAATTAATATATATCCAGTGATATGATACTGTTGCAAGTTAATTACAAGGGAAAAAATGATGATGGCAAGCTGCTGTTACCTCATCTGAAACACTTACAATCAGTCTAATTGGATTACCTCAGAAAATTCCCCATCCACCGCCAGATGATTCTGTGTTCTCAGGGGCAGGCTCATAGTATCCAGAATCCTCACCTCTGCTCTCATAACTATCTGATTCTTCTGATGGGGTAGTATACACATAAGATTCAGAATCCTCGACTTTCTTGTAACTTTCTGTTTCTTCTGCCATATATCCATCTCTTGAACCACCAACCGTACTCTCTTCTGACTGTGTGAACTGAAGCAGATAACTCACTCCATTCAACACATCATAAATCATCAACCCGACTCTTCCCCCGAACCAACTGCCCAAATGGCTTCCACCAAGGTAACCCAACTTCCCAAGCCTCTGCTCCCCATGGAAACCACCCACGTAAGTTCCAAACAACGTTCCAAACCCTCTGAGAAATCCCTCAGTCATGCTTCCTCCATAGTAAATGGCCTCAAAGAAGTCCCAACCAGAGGAAATGATTGGACCAAGTATCCTTTTGGCCTGGCGTGAGGCAAGCTTTGCAGCCTTAGCTCCAGTCTTCTGGGCCTGCTTCGCCGCCTCACTAGCTCCAAGACCCTCTTTCAAGGCCTCAACCAGTGCCATCTCAGTGGCTTGTTGTCTTACCTTCTCAACATGTGCATTTCGCATGTTGTAGATGTAAAGCTTCACACCCTCTTTGACGCCACATGCTACCGTGCCAGACCCCAAATCAAAGCAGTTTAAGAATGTGAACTTCCCACTCTTAGATGAAGCTTCTTCTCCCACAAGTTCCCTGAACTTTTCAGCTGTAAATTGAGAAAGTGAGAGCATGTAAGATTACATGAGAATGATGATAGAAACGTAGAGAAGACATGCATTCCAGCTAAAGATCTCCATTACTTGACTGCAATTTAGACAAAGGGATGATAGAGACCAAAATTAGAACCTCTCTTTGGAAGAGAACTAGAGGAAAGAGAGAAGGAAATATTTTAAGAGCTCTTTTTGACGGAAAGTTTTGGTTTGCAGTTGATAGGTTGGGTTGATTACTGGGTGGCACAAAGAAAATTTTCCACAATTCAGCCAAGATTTTGGCACATATTTGAGCAGCACTCCTTTCAGCATAATACAGATAGAATCATATTTTTCTACTGACTGAATTGCTGATAAGAGAGTAGTTAGCAGAAATCAAGTTTCCATGGTTCCCTGAAATAAAATATCAAATGTATTATGAAGCATGGCTTGAAATATCGCCTTATACCAATACTGACAATACGACGGAGACAATTTGATATGACGGAGATAAAATAACCAATAACTGGCTAATATTGCCAATTCCAATACTACAAACCTACGGCCAATACCCAATTTTGAGATTTCAGACCTTGTCATGAAGTTTCAAATCCTCAATGTACATAACAAGAAAAAGAAAGTGTGTGATGTATAAGAAGAATTTGATGAAGACCTCAGAGTATATAGGGCCCGACTTAAATATTAGCAGTTTAAAATTAAAAAAATGTCACCAACCCTTGCAACATAAAAAATGGAAACCAGCCTACTTATGCTGATTAGTTTTAAAATGGATTTGCACCGTAAAAGAAAAGTGTAGAGCTTTAGTAGGGTTAAGAAATTAAAGGAAAATGATTGATTAGTATGGTTGTCAGCTGTGTAAAACACAATGCAAAAGCCCTTTATACTACTCCATAACTGAACATTCATCCCAACCCCATCCAAACAAAAGTAGAATTATCTGACCTTTCTTAGCTCTGTTTCCTAATTACCTTGATTATATTTTTCAGAGATATGGCAAATCCTTATCAGCTACGGGAGCAAACAATTGCCAGTCTGCATAGCCTCAAAACCTCTGTTGCACAGACACGGCAATATTGAAATGGAAATGACACGTGAACACGTGGTGAATTCTTTAAAATACACGCAACAGGTGTGTACGATATGCAAGCCGGACATGTTTCGGACACGGCACGTGATCATTCACTAATATTGCATATTTATTATCACATTTTCATATTTATACTTACTTAAACTCTGCTACTTAATCGGTTTATTGTTTAAATGTGTGCAGGTTGTATTAATGGAGAAAGAAAACAATCCAAATTAAAATCAAAATTTTAAAGATAGTATTTTCTAACCAAAGAAATCAACGAAGATTCACGTGAATCCATAGGTTTAGAAGCAATCTAATCTGAAGAAACGGAGGCAACAGAACGAGAGAATCCACGCATCCAAGAATCTGGCCCAACGGCCAGATCCTGGCACGCAAACGCGGCTCTGGCATTTACTTTAGATTTAGGTTAGGATTTTGTTAGTTTGTTTTGAAATGTAATCTTCATTTTTTTTAATTTCTTTTTGTTCTACTTTAGTCTAGAAAAAGGAGAGAGAGGAAACGAGTGTGTAATTTGTAATTGAATGTAACAATCAATGAAGAATTTTCACTCTACGATCTACTTCTCATTTCTAGGTATGTATTTGTTATTTATTTGATTTTCACGGCTCGGTACTCTCTACCCTCTTCATTCTACTTTTGATTGATTTTGTGACCCAGTTGAATTATTTGCATGTCTTGGTTCAAGTCTTGCATTCTGAGTGTTCTTGAAGGCACATGAGGATGGGTGTTGATTTTTAAAACAATTTTTAAACTTGTTTTTCTTTCATACTTAATTTTCTTGATGGTTTAACACTCGGCGTCTAAAACAGTTACATTCTATACTATCTTATTTGTTTTGCTTGGACATTTGTCGATGATCTAAATTGAGGCACAAATCTTTCAAGATGTAAGTACGTAGAGAGTTAGTAGATAAGTGCCTAGTTCGTTTCTTCTTTTACATTTTTTTTCACTCGTGTTTTCTACCGTTTTCAAAACCCTAATTCACTTTCTTTTTATTTTCTTTTTCTCAAAACCCAACTTCCACCAAACCGTATTCTTTTAACTTATTTTCTCTTAATTTTCAAAACAGAGAAATAACTTGTTTTTGATAAAGTACCGAAACGCTTTCATCGCATCCCTCCTTGTGGATCATGACTCGCTTAGCCACTTTGCTACAGCGATAGTATTGACACGGTTTCACCTCAATCAACACAGCTTCATGATAGAAGTGTCCGTACTACATAGTCCAAAACTCTAATTAGAATCTTCTCCTCCCACAATCTACACCACCCCCTCCCTCCCCTCCTACCAAGGTTCGAAGTATTGGCCGAGTCGGAGATGACTCGGCCAGACTCGGTCAAGTCGTCTCCGACTTAGCGGGCACCGCAACGAGACCAAGACACGAGTCGCCCTGGGCTTCAAGTTTTGATCGACTCAGGGCCGACTCGACCGAGTCCCGATGATGCTCGGTTTGACTCGGCCAAGTCAAGGCCGAGTCAGTCAAAACTCGGCGCCAAGAGCAACGAGTTAAAAAGAAAAAAAAAAGCTATCGGTCGTCGTCATTGTTGTCTTCCTCACCATTGTCATTGTCCTCTCCACCCATCGCCATCGTCATCGTCTGCGCGCCCATCGTCGTTGTCTTCCCCGCCAGTCTGATCGTCATCGTCGCCTGTCCCAGATCTCTCTCCCCTTTCCCCTGCTCTCTCCCTCTCTCTGTCTCACCCTCTCCCCCCTTTCCCATGATCTCTTTCCCCCTCACGGGCCTCTTTCCCTCTGTCTCACCCGATCTCTCTCCCCCCACTCGATCTCTCTCCCTCCTCACTCGATCTCTCTATCTGTCTCATCTCTCCTCCTCACCCGATCTCTCTCTCGTTAAAAAGGGTAATAAGATAGTTGTTTTTATATTTTTTTCTGTTGATATTTGCAAATAAGCCTATTCATTTAATATTTTTATAAACTACTTAGAACTTTTCTTAATATTTACCATCATGTATTTTGACTCCGACTTTAGAGAAAATAATTTTATCAAACTAGACTGTGTTGGACATGTGATAAAGAAATATTGATGTCTACATATTTATAAGGTTTGTCGTGATTTTTTTAGAATTTTTTGAGTTTTTTATGTAGCATTTTGCTCGTGTCGCCTGAGACTTATCCAGGACGCTGCGACCCAATAAGTAAATTCCATTAACTATCAGACAGATTGAGCCATGTGATGGGGATAAGAAAGAAAAGAAATTCTTTCAAGATTTAAAAAGAGCTTCTAGAGGGCGACCCGAGTTTCCACCAAAGACGACCCGAGTTTCCACCAAATTTCACCGTTTCATAGGGTCCTATTAGAGTAGAAATAAAAATTAGAGTAGAAATAAGAATTTATTTTCTTTATTTTGAATTCTCCTACTCTTTGTAAGAGACAGTGTTTTAAATATCGGATACGGCGATATATCGGTCGGTAAAATTATAAACCGGATACCGAATACCGGGTGATATATCGCGATATGGTACGAAATACCGTTTGATATATCAATAGTAAATACATATAAGACATTATTAAAAGAAATAAGTTATTATCTAAAAATCATATAAAAACATCATTGAAATACCATAATGAACATAGAATAAAATAAAACATTTCTTAAGTAAAAAATAATAATTATTATCCAAATAAGTAACTATAAGGGCCGATATATCGAATATTTCATCTCGGATATCGGCCGATATATCGGCCACGTGGCGATATATCGGCCAATATCAGTCCAAAACGATATCCAGTAAATTTTTGCACTTATCGTATCGTTTTGGATAAAATACCGGTATATCGACCGATATACCGTAAATCGGCCGATATTTAAAACAATGGTAAGAGAGTATTTTTTTCTCTATAAATATAGAACCACGTCCTAGTTGAGGGTGTACCGCCTTCTCTCTATCCTAACATGGTATCAGAGTAAAAGAATCCTATTTTCTTTCAAAAAAATAAATTAAAACCCTAGATTTGTTTGTATAACCCAGAAAAGAAATTGCGTTGTTCCAAAATTCCCCCAAAATCCCAAAAACAATCACAAACATACCATTCATCATCTCCCTCCTCTCCACACAAAAAAGAAACGCAACCCGCAACCACTTCTTTATCTCTTCCTCTATTTCCCAACTTTAAAACCTAACCATATCTTCATCGCCCTTTCAACACCAACGGCTCGAATCGATATCGAGTCGACGCCACGACCTCACCGTCGTCAATCCGACATTGCCACAATCTTGTTCTCACAATCTGAACCCGATTCAACTTCACCGCGGCCAATCCTAGTTCGAATCAAACACAGATCTTCGATGACATGACGCCTCGTCTTCAACCAGCCCTCGACCGCCCATGCCTTCATAATAAAGATTCCACAGCCATTGACTACAACAATTGAATTTGAATCGACAGCAGTCCTTCATGGCAAGCCTCGACAACATCCAGATCTCCTCCTCGCTGTTGTGATCTAGTCAACCAACAACCACAGCCTTGATCGACGTCAACATCGACGACCCAAATCAGCAGCCTGATGTCGCCGACCGCCGGCCCCTGAATCGTGCCACTACAGACCAACCTTCCCTATCCTCTACATTGCAGACATCCAAATCCTATTCGGTTTCAGGTTCAGAGTTGTCTCCGCAAACTCTACCAGCAATCAAATTCAGGTTCTGACTTGACACAACCTGATCCGCTTCTCCAAACCCAACGTGTTCAGATCCGACCCGTTTGCACAGGACAATATGGTGTCTGATTTTGGCTCCTCATCTACTGCACATGACACTACTGCTCTACCTACTTTTGTTGATGATTCTGTAACTTTTACTAGATCTGAGTATAATTTTTTGATTCAAAAGATGCATTCAGTATCTACTTCAGACATTAATATCTTGGTACATCCAAGTATTTCTTGT
This sequence comes from Agave tequilana, assembly GCA_038442645.1. Lineage (NCBI taxonomy): Eukaryota > Viridiplantae > Streptophyta > Magnoliopsida > Asparagales > Asparagaceae > Agave > Agave tequilana. The sequence continues at coordinate 162,178 of JAVJIF010033504.1, read as the reverse complement.
TTAGCGAGTTCATTGTCTTCTTCTTGGAGTATTGATTCTGGTGCGATGACCCACATGAATGGTAGATCTACAATTTTTGTCACTTTCCACGCATCATTTTCTGCACCTTCTGTTATTTTTTACTGATGGTAGTTCCAAAAGTATAATTCGCAGTGCACTGTCAATCTAACCTCTTCTCATGTACTCTCTTATGTTAATTATGTTTCTCATGTTCCTTTTAATCTCGTATTTGTTAGTCGTTTGACTAAAACTCTTAATTGCTCTATAACCTTTTTTCCTTCTTGTACTTTTCAGTACCTTCAGACGAAAAAAAAGTGATTGGTGGGGTATGAGATGTTTTGTATCATCTATAGTGTGATAATTAACCTAAAGTAGGCATTTCTGCTCTTGCGTGTGATGAGTGCAATACAGTGGCACTATCGTCTAGATCATACATCTTTAAAATCGATTAAATTATTTGTTCCTTCTGTTAAGTCTGTCTCACAATTACATTATGAGTCATGTCAGTTTGAAAACATCATAGAACTTTTTTTTCTTCTACGATAGTTAACCAATGTAGTGCTCCATTTGAAATTATTCATATTGGTATTTGGGGTCCTACTCGAGTTAAAAATGTGTCGTGATTTTTCTTATTTTGTAACTTTTATTGATGACTATTCTCATATGATTTGGTTATATTTAATGAAAGATCATTTGAAATTCTATCTATTTTTCAAAAGTTACATAAATATGTTAGTACTCAATTTAATTGTTCACTCAATATCTTGCGATCTGATAATGCTTTGGAATAATGCTCTTCAAAATTATTTTCTCATGGTATAATTCATCAAACTTTGTGTGCTCATACACCTTAATAAAATGGTGTTGCTGAAAGGAAAAATCGCCATTTACTTGACATTGCTCGAACACTAATGATTGATGCGCATATTCTCAATTATTTGTGGACTGATGCAGTATTTACTGCTTGTCAGTTGTCACTTAATAGGGTTCCTTCTTCTGTTTTGGATGACAAAACTCCATTCTCAGTTCTATATCCTAATAAATAGTTGTTTGAGTTACCTACAAAGATTTTGGGTCCCTGTTTTGTTCAAATTCAAGAGAAAGATCATGATAACTTAGATTCTCAATCTGTTCAGTGTGTTTTTCTAGGATATTCTCATACGCAAAAGGATATTGATGTTGGGATCCCAAAAGTAGAAAAATATGTGGTTTGTGCCAATGTCACTTCTTTAAAACACACCTTATTGTTCAGCTCTGTGGGGTCCACTATACCTTCTTCTGCCACTCCTATTATTCCACTTCATGTTCCACTTGCACCTTCACCACGTCAAATTTATCAACAGCGCAAGATTATTACTGATCTGGACAACTTACTCTCATTAGTCATCTGCTTTCACTAAAGTGTCTGAGCTTCTCATAACTCTTCGTAAAGGTACTCAGCATACTATAGATAAAGTGTTATCCTTCTCTCATTTATCTCCTACATACTTTAATTTTGCAACTAAATTGTCTTCTGTGTTTTCCAAAATCTTATCGTGATGTTATATTGGATCCTTGATGAAAAATGTTAAGGATGAGGAGATGACTACTTTGCGTGCTAATGAAATATTGGAATTAACTTTTTTACAATTAGGAAAATAAATTGTTGGTTAACGATAGATATATACTATTAAATTTCTCCCTGATGGACAGATTGAACGCTTGAAAACACGATTGATTGCCAAGGGCTACACACAAGCTTATAGTGTTGATTATTTTAAAACTATCTGGTAGCTCGTCTGCGTTCTGTTCAGATTCTTTTACCAGTTACTGTAGTAAAACAAAGGCCTTTGTATCAGTTAGATATTAAAAATACATTTTTGCATGAAACTCTTCAAAAGTGTATATGCTTTGTTCAGATTCTTTTACCAGTTACTGTAGTAAAACAAAGGCCTTTGTATCAGTTAGATATTAAAAATACATTTTTGCATGAAACTCTTCAAAAGTGTATATGCTTCAACCTCCCGGTTATGAGGTTCAGGGGAGACAAACAAGGTCTAGAAACTCAAAAAAGCAATCTATAGTTTGTAGCAATCTCGAGCATGGTTTGACAAATATGTCATTACACACTATGGATTGAAACAGAGCTCCTCTGATCACCCTATATTTGTAAGACATTCTTCTACTGATACTATTATTCTTATAGTTTATGTTGATGATATTGTTCACCGGAGATGATTATCAAGGTATAATTCAGTTCAAAGCTAATTTGAGTTCTCGTTTTCAGATGAAAGATCATGGTCTTTTGAGATACTTTCAAGAGATCGAGGTTGCTCCTCTCCGAAGGATCTTTCTTTGTCTCAAAAAAATATCTTAGTGATTTGTCGGAGGAAATTGGTCCATTAAGCTCTAAACCTATTGATACTTCTATGGATCCTAATATTCGTTTTGATCAAACTCTAAGAGAGTCGCTTGCTAATCCCAAAAAGTACAGATGAATAATTGGTAAACTAATTTACTTAACTGTTACATTTGTTGTGGGTATGTTAAGTCGATATATGCAGAGTCTATATCAGCTTTATTAGGCTGCTGCTTGTCGCATCTTGCGGTACCTTAAAAGGGCTACTGTTAAAGGGTTGTATTATCGTCCTTCATCTCATTTGGACATTGTAGATATTCTGATGCTGATTGGGCCGGTGATCCTATTGATCGTCGCTCTACTACTGATTATTACACTTTTGTTGGAGGCAATTTGATGACATTACGATGTAAAAAAAAAATGTTGCTCGATCAAGTGTTGATGAGTATAGAGTCATAGCTCATACAGGTTGTGAATTGATGTAGATTCAACTCTTCTTTGTGAAATGGACGTCATCTACAACAACATAATGGTGATGTACTATGACAATCAAGTGGTTATGTACATTGTCAAAAACCCTATTTTTCACGAGCAAATGAAGTATATTGAAGTTGACTGTCACTTTATCAGAGACATAGTGATGACACATCGGATAATCAGTTCGTTTGTCACATCGAGTAGTTAGAGATATCTTTACTAAAGCCTTATGTAGAAAGAGTTTTTCAATGTGTAGCAAGGTAGGCATGATTGAAATCTATGCTCCAGCTTGAGGGGCGTATTAGAGCAGAAATAGGATTTCTTTTCCTTTATTTTGAATTCTCCTACTCCTTGTATGACATTGTGTATTCTCCTAATCTTATTAGGACGTGTACTTTTCTCTATAAATATACAACCACGCCCTAGTTGAGAGTGTATCACCTTCTCTCTATCCTAACAGGTCCAAAGTCACCCCGTTAGTTCTACCATTTACATGGATATTTCAAAAAAAACATTCCAGAAGAATCTTTTACAGGAGCAAACAAAGAGACTATAGAGATGAGGTATCCCAGGTCAGAATCCAGAGTGGGGCAACATCAAATATAAGGAACTTGAAAAGAGGCTGCCAGGGATTGTTGCAAGTAACTTTCCATGAAACTCAAGAGCTCCTATAAAGGATTGGAGAATTTTACCACTCTATTGGTAGTGTCTAAAAGGGATATTACTATGGGGCCACAAACAGGAGGCCAAAAAGCACAAAGATGAAATCCTGAATCTAATTCATAAGCAACACAACTGGAGCAATTTGCAATATGTAAATGAATCACCATAAAAGTAAAAGGCTTTCTGTTTGTTGGACAACATATTTTTGGAGCAAAAAAACCTTTGTTTTAATCAGTAATATTAATCCTTTCATACAATATGGAAGAAACCGAGCAAGATAACAAAGTGCGTCATATTGACATTTTAAAAATATTTTAAAACTATATTTCTAAGTCTGAGATCACCAATTTATAATATCGGGTAGCTATTACTCTGAGATTCTATGCTATAGAGGATATGATGCAGACATCTATTCAAGATGAAAGAGCCAAAGAGATGAATCCAAAAAGTCCCAGTCCAAGTTGAAGTCGTAGAAGGATTATAGATTTTTTTTCTCTTTCTTTATTTTTGTTTTTTTTAGTTTCTTTATTTTTGGTATTTTGAGTTTCTAAATTTTAGGATTGTAATTCTATTTAGATTAGGAGTTTGAGTTTGAGTTGGATTCAATTTCGTAAAAGCCTATATAAAAGCCATATTGTACCAATAATGATCAATGAAGAATTTTCGAATAAAATCTTGTGTGAGATTGTTGTTATCTCAAAGCTTGTTTAGGATTTATTTCCTAATTACCCTTCTTAATTAAACCCTAGCCTAATAACCCCTCTCCCCTCTTCTTTCCCTACCGCTCTTCTTTCCTTACCGCTACCCTCTCTCAAACTCCGTAAATCAACCAAAAAAAAAGAGAGAATTACTTCTCATTTCATCTTTTTCTTGTCTTCTATTCTAACTGAACCATCAACAACCCTCTTCTTCCTCCTTTCCTCTACAGCACAAGGGACTCGAAGAACCCAACAAGCCATCTCCACCTCCCTTACCATCTCCTTCATCGAGATCCTAACCCGCCACTTCCTCTCGCTGCCGACAACCCACGCACGAGACGCCTGCAGTTCAGGCACTGTTGTCCTCATCTTCCTCCATTGCGCCAAAGTCGTGATCAGCCACCTGCAATCAAAGAAGAAAAAAAATAAACAAGTGGGTTCATTTGAAATTCCTTTGGGTTTGGATCCAGACCCAACGAAACCCGCTTTCAAAGGAGGAAAGGCCCAAATGGTTGACGTATAGAAACCAGCAAGAAGCCAACTCGGATCGAATAACAAAGGAGAATTGGGTTTAAATTAGTTACTTGTTTGCTACAGTGCTCAACCCGAACCCGCCAACTACAGTCGCGGATCCAGAATCAAAAAACAGACCCGCTATCAAAAACAAACCGTTAAGCGACTCCACTTCGTTTTCAGGTCGTAACTTTCACATCCAGGCTCCGATTCAGGTGATCTTGGTACCGTTACGATCGTGGCGACGAGCTCTACACATCAGTGAGGGGAGCATTGGTCCATTCGGTTTGATTTTTGCTAATTTTTGTAAAATCGAACCGAACCGAACCGATTAGACTTAGCAACCGAGCCGAATCGACTCAATTCGGTTCAGTTTTTTGGTTAGGCCAATATATTGCCATCATTTCTTGCATTTTTTTATCACCATTATATTATCATCCTTTAATATTCTAATCTCAAATGTTCATTACCCAAATTAAAAATAAAAAAGACCCTAACTTTAATGTGAATTGAAAATTTCATATTCTAAAACTTTTACACTGCATTTGTGCTCTTATATCAAAGGTCACATAATTATTACTAACTTTTAATGACAAGAATGAAAAAAAAGAACTATATTAATATAAATATTATTCTTAATTGTGATGGTGTACTTAACATAGCTTTCACATATTCAACAAAAAAAAATTGGTATTGCTAAGAAAAATGAGATAAGCTTCCACCAGTTTTTATTATGAACTATATGATTCACTAAGGGGCTGTTTGGTTGCAAGGAAGTGGGCGGAAGTAAGGAAATAGGGAAGTATAATTGCTCACTTCCCTATCTATCCAAACACCGAAAAAGGAAATAAGAAAACCTCTTTTCCTTTTATCTTTTCTCTTTTATGCAACCATTTCCTCACTTCCAGAGTGTTACAGTTAATTTTGTGGTCATGTAAATCACATTTGTAATAAATTGTAGCACAAAACAGTTAATTTTTTTACCATGTAAATCTCACTTGCATTCTAATTACAGTCTATTTTTTATTTTTCTTAATTAATTTTTATTTTAATATTATATTTACGGTCAACTTTGTGGTCAACTTTTCCACTTCCACTTTCACATTACCATCCAAACACCGGAAAAAATAAAATATTTTTCAAATCACACTTCCCAACAACATTCAAACACCGGAAAACTTACTAACCAATTCCCAAGTTCCAAAGGGAATTATTACTACTTCCTTAATTCCTCACTTCCTCACTTCCACCCTTAACCAAACAGGCCCTAAATTGAATTTGGGTGGGGTGATATATAAGGTGAGAGATTCGGTTCGGTCGGGTTCAGGTTTTAGAACACAAAATCGAAACCCAACCGAACTAGAGCGGTTCGGTTCGGTTCAGGTTTCGATTTTTGGTCGGTTATTTCGGTTATAACCGAACTCTGCTCACCCTACACATCAGTACCAACTACAGATCAGAGATCAGTAGGTAAATTTGCTTTAACACGGTCTATTTATTTTTAGGTTGACAACTGTCTCTACTATTATATCAAGTTAATCTGCTGCCATTATATTGTGAGTTCGTGTGCATCTGTGTATTTGCTGATCATAATATTGATTATACAAGTTTTGTCATCGTAGCTAAGTAGTTGCATCGGTATATTTTAGATTTCGAAGGTACCACTGTTATTGCGCATTTTGTTAAATCCATCATCCTGTATTATTTGTTTTAAGTATTTTCCTACTCAAGATCGTAATAGTTGGTGAAACATAACAAAATTTATCATATCACTGATTTCTAATTTATACGCATACACGTTTCACATCATTTTGTTATCAGAGCACGATTAGGGTAGGATTTGCATTTTGGCACTTCTAGAAATTTTACCACTTTCTTTGCATTAAAAAATCACCATCTAGTCTATATTTGCATCTATTCATCCTCATTTAAGATTTGCATAGTGCATGCCCACCTGTAGTGGTCACCCATATCTGTTAGAAGAGTCTAGTGATCTCACACTACCCTAATGGATCCCCAACAGATTGCCGCCATGTTCGCTGAGATAAATGCCAAGTTAGATACCTTAAGACACTCGATGAAAGTTTGACCAAAGTAGAGTCCATACGTGATCAAATTTCACCGAGAAACAACCGACGCAACAACACCTAGAACACATCCAATCTCGATGCTCAATATCTGAAAAGCATCAAAATCAATGTTCCCAACTTTGAGGGACGTCACGACCCACAACTTTTCATAGACTGGACATTCCTACTAGATAGATACTTCACATGGTACGAACTTACCGAGTCTAGGAAAGTTAAGTACGCTGCCAATGAAACTGTCTGGCCAAACTAGTCAGTATTGGACCAACCTAGAAAATAGAAGTGTAGCCTGAGGTCGACCACCGATTGACACATGGGATAGGATGAAAGAAGAGTTAGAAACAAAATATGTGTCACCATCGTTTAGTGCTCGTCTCATGGACAATTGCCACCAGCATACTCAGGGTAACAAATCTACAAAAGAGTCTGTCGAGAAATTCGATGAATTCCTCATCAGATGCAGTACCCTCCATAAGAAAGGTGAAGCTCAAATTCTTTCTAGATTCAGAGCCGGCCTTAGAGAAGACCTACGAACTGAATTGTTAGTTAGAGGAGTCAACGAGTTAGAGACAGCGTATGCCTTAGTCCACGATTTAAATTCCGCTAGGACTAGTCACACTTCAAAGAGTTACAATTATAGGACTTCAGTGCCTAATCTTCTTCATCTTCCCAACCTTATAGGTCCAGTACCCAAACCTTCACATAGGGATGACATCAAGGGTAAGAGCCTTTAGCGGAACTACAGAAACAAGGGCCCTGATTCCTCCAGAGTTAGTTCCACAACCAAGTGTTACAAATGTCAAGGTTATGGACATTTAGCCGCCAGTTGCCCTAGTCTTGTCAAAATCACGATAATAGATGGAACACCCATCGAAGCCACTGAGTCAGATTCTGATGAGTATACCTATCACCCAAATGTTAAAACTGACGAGTCATCAAGCGATGATATTGGTCTCAACTGCATTAGGCTAACATCGTCTACTCATTTGTCTGTCGTCAAGTGTGTTCCCTGTCCACCAGCAGAAAAGGTTGATTGGAGAAGAACTGCGACCTTTACACGTTCACCAAGATTGGAGATAAGAGTTTTAAGGTGATTGTGGACAGTGAAAGTTGTATCAATGCAATATCGTCCAGACTGTGTGAAAATATTGGATTAGAGATTATACTCCACCTCTACCCATTCAAAGTGTCTTGGATTGACTCTAGAGCACTTGAGGTCAAACAGCGATGTCTTGTCCCAGTCAGTTTCAATTATTATAAAGACAAGATTTGGTGTGATGTGACCACCATGAATGTGGGTCAAGTTATACAGTTATACTAGGTAGACCATGGTTGTTTGACAAAAATGTCACCATTTACGGTAAATCCAACATGTGTCAATTTGAGCATGAGAGTAAGCAGATTAAACTATTACCCTTGAGACTCAAGACTAGACAGCCCCAGCAAATGCTACTTTGGCTTTGCTGTCAACTCCACCCTCATTGCTACTGTTCCTTCTCTATTTTCCCCTAATCATGCATATCATGTCACTTCCTCCTTACTACCGACACCATCTCACTATAAAGCATTCGAGTCTGTACCTGGATTTGCATCACAAACACATGCACAAAACTACACAAAGAGATTAATGATGAAAATAAATAGAGTAATGTGAAGCCAACTCTACGAGCTGACAGTAGAAAAATATTTAAAACTTTTATTTATCCGAAATAGTTTCCTTCGGGAACTGTTAAAATGTTGCATGTCTGAGTGCTGAGCCTTTCAAGATCTTGAATAAACTGAATTGGAATACTTATGTTATAAATCTTCCTAGAGATTATGGCATTAGTTGCACTTTCAATGTTAATGATCTAGTGGATTACAAAAGTTTTAATTGTAACCCCTTGATTGTTGAGCTTTCTCCTAAGCCATTCTTTGAGAGAGACCCCCATTTACCCCACTCCCAGACAGTGTTCTAAATGGCGGTCACAGCGGCTACATCGGCCGGAAAAATTTATCGGAGATGGGAATATATCGGGGATATTTTCAAAAATCGGATATCAAAATCAGACTGTAATATACATATCTTCTTGTCTTAAATCGCATCTCTAAGACAATATATGCATAAATTATATAAATCTACATAAAACATCATACTTATATGTTTAAGATGTACTTAAATTGATAACTTGCATTAAGCCTATGAATCCATAATCGCTACCCAAGTGTAGAATCTTCAAAAATGTCACATTGCCACATCACTCAAATTACCTAAATATCTAACCTAGAAATTGGGTGTAAAACGCTATATCAGGTCCAAAATCGCCGAAATTGCGGCCGATATATCGGGTCCATGCCTATTTATCAGCGATTTTGGATGAAAACGCTATATCGGTTTGGATGTGCCAAATTATTGCGACTAGGTGTCGTAAACGCAATATCAGCGCAATATCGGGGTTATATCGGGGATATTTAGAACACTACTCCCAGATACTCATCTCATTACAGTAGAAACGATTAATAAAATTTTAGAGGATGAGACTATCACCACCAAAACTAGTGGAACTCAGAGGTACTTAAACCGCTGTAAAAAAACACCGACTGTTGATTCACAGTTAGATCGAAGTGATTTGCAACAGATTGTCCAGTGCAGCATAGGAGACCTAATTCATCTAAACTCGACGGAGTCAAGTTTTCTCTACCAGGGGAGAATGATGCAGACATATATTCAAGATGAAAGAGCCGAAAAGATGAATTCAAGAAGTCCCACTCCAAGTTGAAGTCGTAGTAGGGTTTTAATTTTTTTCTTTCTTTATTTTTGTTTTTTTAGTTTCTTTATTTTGGTATTTTGAGTTTTCAAATTTTGAGATTGTAATTCTATTTAGACTAAGAGTTTAAGTTTGAGTTAGATTCAATTTTGTAAAAACCTATATAAAGGTCATATTGTACCAACAATGATCAATGAAAATTTTTTGGATAAAATCTTGTGTGAGATTGTTGTTATCTCAAAGCTTGTCAAGGATTTATTTCCTAATTACCCTTCTTACCCCTCCCCTCTTCTTTCCCTGCCGCCACCCACTCTCAAACTCTGTAAATCAACAGCAAAAAAAATAGAGAATTACTTCCCCATTCATCTTCTTCTTGTCTTCTAATTGAACCATCAACAACCCTCTTATTCCTCCTTTCCTCTATAGCACAAGGGACTCAAAGAAACCCAACAAGCCATCTCGACCACCCTTACCAGCTCCTTCATCGAGATCCCAACCCGCCACTTCCCCTCGCCGCCGACAACCCACGCACGAGTTCGGGCACGGCCGTCCTCATCTTCCTCCATTGCGTCAAAGACGTGATCAGCCACCTGCAATCAAAGAAGAAGAAACAAGTGGGTTCATTTGAAATTCTTTTGGTTTGGATCCACACCCAGCGAAACCCGCTTTCAAAGAAGAAAAGGCCCAAATGGTTTAAGTACAGAAACCCACAAGAAGCCAACCCGGATCCAATAACAAAGGAGAAGTGGGTTTAAACTAGTTACCTGTTCACTACAGTGCTCAACCCGAACCCACCAATTACAGTCGCGGATCCAGAATCAGAAAACAGACCCGCTATCAAAAACAGACCCGTTAAGCGACTCCACTTCGTTTTCAGGTCGTAACTTTCACATTCGGCTCCGATTCAGGTAATCTTGGTACTGTTACAATCGTGGCGACGAGCTCTACGCATCAGTACCAACTACAGATCAGAGACATCTCTGTAATCATTAGTAAGTAAATTTTCTTTAACACGGTCTATTTATTTGTGAGTTGACAACCGCCTCTACTATTTTATCAAGTTAATCTGCTGCCACTATATTGTGAATTCGTGTGCATCTGCTACTTTGTATTTGTTGATCATAATCTTTATTATACAAGCTTTGCCATCGTAGCTAAGTAGTTGCATCGGTATATATTAGATTTCGAAGGTACCACTGTTATTGCGCATTTTGTTAAATCCATCATTCTGCATTATTTGTTTTAATTATCTTCCCACCCAAGATCGTAATAGTTAGTGAAACTTGACAAAATTTATCATATCACTGATTTCTGATTTATATGTGTTGGCCCAAGAGGTTACACTCTCCAATTGTTTTGTGTTTTGATGATGACAAACCAAATTAGTGCTATTTGGTACTAATGATTCTATTCAAGATAAGTTTCAGGTTTGTACCATGTTTAGAGACCATTCGCTTAGCTATTGCAAGAACTTCTAAGTTCCACAAAGCAAGGAAGGCAAATTGCACATCAAGGAAGGATCATAGAAGAGAAGGCTCTAGCAAGGCATTGGATGGCTCAAAGACTTGAAGATAGCACAAGAAGTCTTCATGTAATTTGTTTTTCAGTTTATAGTATGTTAAAGAATAGTGGATAGGTTTGAAGCTCTATCACACACGTTTTTGCGCACATGCTCATTCCAAAATAATTTCTTTTAAATTATACAAAAATATTTTGCATACAAGTTTTTGCCTACAGATATATATTTATGTTTTATATTATTCCCTGTTCAAAAGTATTTTTGTTAAAATCAAAATCCTCTTTGTTTTCTTTTCTAAAATCAATTTTTGACCTGATCCGGTCGACCGGGGCAGTCGACCGAGTCTGTGTCAGTCTGGTCCGGTCGACCGGACCAGTCGACCGAAGTTCTGGCAGATGCACGTATCCATGTGCATGTCTGTCGGTCGACCGGGGCGGTCGACCGGACTATTGTTTTTTGCTCACAGGTTTTCTCGGTCGACCGGGTCGGTCGACCGCTAGCCTATAACGGTCGAATTTTTGTACTACCGGTCGACCGGCCCAGTCGACCGATGTATCCGTTGAACAGTAACGGGCAGATTTTAAGTGAGCTGTTTATTTTTGTCTTTTGTGTTTAAAAATTCGTTTAAGGATATATTTTGTTCTAATTACCTCCTAAACATCAGTAAATATGTTTTATCCCTAAACCCTAGCCCTCTCCTATAAATAGGGGTGTTTGGGGAGAGATTGGTTACAACAACAATTTTTGCTAGAAAATTCAAAAGTTTAAGGCTTTCAAAAGAGACTTGTTTCTTGGTTTTTGTGCTGAATTTCTCACTGATTTTCTGAAGGGTTTTCAAACACTCTCTGATTTAATTTTCTTTCTTCACTTACAACAAGAGCTTCATTCCTACTCAATATTCTCTAAGGACCTTTGTAAGGGAAGAGATATTTGAAAGAGAGAGTTTGTGGTCTTTTGACTACCAAGGAAATTACTTGTTCTTGAGATTGTAGGAGTTGGGTACTCCATTGTATTTGAGATCTTTGTGATAGTGGAAGTGGTCGGAATCCTTCTGGGGAAGGCGGGGAGTAGAGCTGGGTGCTCGAACCTCGATAACATATCCTTGTGTTTGCGATTGGTTTACATTCTTGCAATTCTTACTCTACTTTGATTGCACTTATTACTTGCTCATCATATTCATTGTCAAACTTACTTGCTTGCATTCATCTAGTGATTCTTGTTTAGCTTTAAATTTTTATTTACCCTTTGATTAGCATTGTCACCTATTCACCCCCCCTCTAGGTGACTTTTCAATTGGTATCAGAGCTTGGACTCTAAATTTGGCTTAACATCCATAGAGAGATCCTTAATTTTTGCTAATCAACATTCATTCATTCATTCATTCATCACTAGTAAACATGGCCGATAACATCAAAACACCTCCTAAATTTGATGGACTTAATTTCCCAATTTGGAAGGTTAGGATGACTATATTTTTGCAATCTTTGGGTAGCTTAGTGGCCAAGTCCTTGACTAAACCCTATGTAGCACCCGATAGTGATGAGAGCACTTGGACCGACTTCAACTTTAGAGAATATGAGGCTAACTCCAAAGCCCAAAACTCCTTATTAACCGCCTTGAATGAGGATGACCTTACACGGGTAATTCATTGCCAATCCGCCTATGAGATTTGGCAACATTTATTGGTCACACACGAAGGGACTTCACAAGTCAAGAGAGCTAAAATAGATCTCTTGAGGTCCCAATATGAGTCATTCAAAATGCTTGATGAAGAATCTATTGATAGTATGATTACTCGTTTCACTAAAATCACTAATGGTCTCTCTTCATTAGGTGATGACATCTCCAACGATCAAAAGGTGCGGAAAGTGATTCGGGCGCTTCCTTCTTCATGGGAGATCAAGGCCACCACCTTAAAGGAGTTGAACGACAAGGACGAGATGGACATCATTAGTCTCATTGGGAACCTAAAGACCCATGAGATGGAGAAGAAGGCAAGAGAAGAAACCACTACCTCAAAGAAGAAATCCATAGCCTTCAAGACTTCATCCACCAATGATGACGATGATGAAGACGAAGAAGAAGATGAGGAGCTAACTCTACTTGTGCGGAATGTCAAGAGGTTGTACCGAAAGAACAAGTTCAACTTCCGGAGAAGATTCGAAGGCAAAGAGGAGCGGAAGATCATTTGCTATAATTGCCGCAAACCCGGACATATCATGGCGGATTGTCCGGAGTTCAAGAAGAAGATGACTTCCTCCTTCAAGCCAAAGAAACCGGAGGAGAAGAAAGCCTACAAAGCATCATGGGATTCGGAAAGCGAGTCCGAAGAGGAGGTGGATCAAGCTAATATGTGTTTCATGGCAAACACACCTAAGGTAACCCCTCAATCCCTTGATGATGAAGATGATGAACTAAGTAAGGAAGTTCTAGTACATGCCTTTGTAGAACTTTCTGAAACTTATGATAATAAGAAACTTGAATGCATAAAATTACAAAAAGAAGTTGCTTTTCTTAAGAATCGACTTGCCATTGTTTCTAAAGAAAAAGATGATATTTCTTCTAATTTCATTTCTATGCAAAAAGAATTTTGTGCCTACAAGAGTTCTTGTAAGGCAAAATCTCCTATTATTGATGAAAAAGAAATTTCTTCTTTTAAATCCAAAATGAATGATTTTGAAAAAGTTTTAAATGATTATGCTTTCAATACTAAGAAACTTGAGAACATGTTTTCTAAAAAGCACACTTCACATGCTAAAATTTCACAAGATAAAAATTCTCATGCTCATGCTCACAATGCTCATGCTCACAAATCACACACCCATTATGCTTTTAAATATGGTAGAGTATATAGATGCACATATTGTGGTAAAAATGGACATTTAGCTAAGTTTTGCTATGATCAACTAAATAGAACAAATAATCTTGTTTGGGTTCATGACACTAACCCTAGAGGACCCAAGAAAATGTGGGTACCAAAATCAAGTCTTAAATTGTTTGATGTAGGTACACACCAAAGCTCCAAGACGTAGGGAGCGGTGGTACCTTAATAGTGGTTGTTCAAGACACATGACATGGGACATCAACAACTTCACAACCCTATCAAGGTACATGGAAGGTGGCACCGTCACCTTCGGGGATGACTCCAAAGGAACTATCATCGGTATAGGTAACATTCAAATTGGTGCATCTCCTATTATTGAGAATGTTGTTTTAGTAGATGGTTTAAAACATAATTTGCTTAGCATTAGTCAACTTTGTGATCGTGGACTTAAAGTTGTATTTGATGATACTTCTTGCAAGATTTTTGATGTTAAATCTGATGTTTGTATTCTCACCGGTTTTCGTGATAATAATGTTTATATTATTGACATGCTTAATTTAGATTGTTCTACTAAATGCTTGAATGCTTTTGATGAAAATTCTTGGCTTTGGCATAGAAGATTAGGACATGCATCTTTTGACCATATTTCTAGGATTAATTCAAAGGAATTAGTGAAGGGTATACCTTGCTTGAATTTTGAGAAAGACCGCATTTGTGGTGCGTGCCAACTTGGGAAACAAACCAAATCTTCCTTTAAACCAATCAAGGATATCATGTCAACTAGGCCTTTAGAATTAATTCATATGGATCTTTTTGGACCAACTAAAACTAAAAGTTTAAATGGAAGTAGATTTGCATTTGTTTTGGTTGATGATTTCTCCCGTTTTACTTGGGTTTTCTTTTTGCAAAATAAAGATCAAACTTTTTCTCATTTTAAGATTTTTCGAAAAAGAGTTGAAAAAGAAAAGGGTTTTCCGATTTTGAGAATAAGAAGTGATAGAGGTGGTGAATTTATTAACCAACTCTTCATGACTTATTGTGATGAAAAGGGAATTAAGCATGAAACGTCTTGTCCTAGAACTCCACAATAAAATGGAGTTGTAGAAAGGAAAAATAGAACACTTCAAGAGATGGCTAGGACAATGATAAGTGAGTATGACCTCCCTCAATATTTATGGGCCGAGGCCGTAAACACCGCATGCTATATATCGAATCGTATTTATTTATGTAAGAATTCTTCCAAAACTTCTTTTGAAATGTATCATTCTAGAAAACCTAATGTTGCATATTTCAAAGTTTTTGGATGCAAGTGTTTTGTTTTAAATACTAAGGATAATTTGGGTAAATTTGATGCTAAGGCTTATGAGGCTATCTTTGTTGGATATTCCTCTACTAGCAAAGCATATAGAGTTTTCATTAGATCTTCTCTTACCATAGAAGAATCCATGCATGTTAAATTTGAAGAATCTAATGTGGTTGTTAAGAATGTTTTAGAGTTTGAACCATTAGGTGAAGACATGGAGAGATTATCCTTGAAGGACTCACCCGCTCAAGAAGAGAAGCTAGACCCTATTGGTGAAGTTCAAGAGGATAAGGAGGAAAGCACTCAACCGCTTCCTAAAGCTTGGAGATACGCTACAAATCATCCTAAGGAGCTCATCTTGGGTGATGCATCTAAAGGAGTCACAACGCGCTCCAAACTCCATGACCTATGTGGTAACTTTGCTTTCATTTCTCATTTTGAACCCAAAGGCATTCTCGAAGCCGAGACGGACCCATATTGGTTGCTTGCCATGCAAGAGGAACTCAATCAATTTGAGCGCAACCAAGTTTGGCACCTTGTTCCTAAGCCCCACGATAGACCAATAATTGGTACTAAGTGGATCTTTAGAAACAAGATGGATGAGTCCGGAAATGTCATTAGGAATAAAGCTAGGTTAGTGGCCCTAGGTTACACTCAAGTTGAGGGAATTGACTTTGAGGAGACCTTTGCACCCGTAGCACGGCTTGAAGCCATACGGATGACACTAGCTTTTGCATGTTTTAAAAATTTTAAACTTTTTCAAATGGATGTGAAAAGTGCATTTTTGAATGGTTTTATTAATGAAGAAGTTTATGTTTCTCAACCTCCCGGTTTTATTGATCATGTTCATCCCGATTTTGTTTTTAAACTTGATAAAGCTTTGTATGGATTGAAACAAGCTCCAAGAGCTTGGTATGAAAGGCTTTCTAGTTTTCTCATTTCAAATGATTTTATTAAAGGCAAAGTAGACACAACTCTTTTTACTAAGCATGTTGATAATGATATTTTAATTGTGCAAATTTATGTTGATGATATAATTTTTGGATCTACTAATGAGCTTTTATGCAAGGATTTTGAGAAGGTAATGCAACTAGAATTTGAAATGTCTTCCATGGGTGAGCTCAATTTCTTCCTTGGACTCCAAATCAAGCAATTGCAAGACGGAACCTTCATTAACCAAGCCAAGTACGCAAAGGAGCTAGTAAAGAAGTTTGGGCTTGAAGGATCAAAGGCTTGCAACACTCCAATGGCAACTACAACCAAGCTTGATAAGGACGAACAAGGTAAAATGTTGATATTAAATTATATAGAAGCATGATAGGAAGTCTTTTATATTTGACGGCAAGTAGGCCGGATATCATGTTTAGTGTGTGTCTTTGTGCTAGATTTCAACCGTGTCCTAAAGAGTCTCATCTT
Organism: Agave tequilana; assembly: GCA_038442645.1. Taxonomy (NCBI): domain Eukaryota; kingdom Viridiplantae; phylum Streptophyta; class Magnoliopsida; order Asparagales; family Asparagaceae; genus Agave; species Agave tequilana. The sequence goes on along the minus strand of JAVJIF010033504.1, from coordinate 145,593 downwards.
ATTGCGGTAAAACGCATTATTCGTTATATTAAGGGCACTATTGGAATGGGTCTTTGATATCCAAAAACTATAGATTTTTCAATGACTAGTTATTCGGATGCCGACTATGCGGGTTGTAGAGTAGATAGAAAGAGTACTAGTGGGACATGTCAATTTCTTGGTAATTGTCTTGTTTCATGATCCTCTAGGAAACAAAATTCCGTAGCTCTCTCAACCGCCGAGGCGGAGTATGTTGCCGCGGGGGCTTGTTGTGCACAAGTCCTTTGGATGAAACATACTCTCCTTGATTTTGATTTGCACTTTGATCATATAAAAATATTTTGTGATAATACTAGTACTATACACATGACCAAAAATGCAAATCAACATAGTAAGACCAAGCACATTGAGATTAGATATCACTTTCTTAGAGATCATTTGAGAAAGGTGATATAGAGATTGATTATGTTTCCACGGATTTACAACTAGCCGATATTTTCACTAAACCTCTTGATTTTGCTATATTTTCGTTTATTTGTGGAGAACTTAATGTTTGTATTATTGAATAGACATGTTTTTCATAACCCTTTTTGATGTATGACAAAAAGGGGGAGAATAAGTTTACATGGACAAAAATAAGTTTTATGAATTTATATGTTTTGGTTTTATGAATTCTTGTGTTTTAGTTGTTTTGGTATTTTTGGTATCAAGAGCAATTTTTGTGTTTTATATATTTGTTTTAATTAGTTTCAATAATTGGTGCATCATTTCAATTATTGGTATCTAGAGCATATTCTTGTGTTTTATGTATAGCATAATTTGAGGGGAGTTTTCTCCTCCCTATATTTTTGTTAATAGCCTATTTGTTTTGTCATCATCAAAAAGGGGAGATTGTTGGCCCAAGAGGTTACACTCTCCAATTGTTTTGTGTTTTGATGATGACAAACCAAATTAGTGCTATTTGGTACTAATGATTCTATTCAAGATAAGTTTCAGGTTTGTACCATGTTTAGAGACCATTCGCTTAGCTATTGCAAGAACTTCTAAGTTCCACAAAGCAAGGAAGGCAAATTGCACATCAAGGAAGGATCATAGAAGAGAAGGCTCTAGCAAGGCATTGGATGGCTCAAAGACTTGAAGATAGCACAAGAAGTCTTCATGTAATTTGTTTTTCAGTTTATAGTATGTTAAAGAATAGTGGATAGGTTTGAAGCTCTATCACACACGTTTTTGCGCACATGCTCATTCCAAAATAATTTCTTTTAAATTATACAAAAATATTTTGCATACAAGTTTTTGCCTACAGATATATATTTATGTTTTATACTATTCCCTGTTCAAAAGTATTTTTGTTAAAATCAAAATCCTCTTTGTTTTCTTTTCTAAAATCAATTTTTGACCTGATCCGGTCGACCGGGGCAGTCGACCGAGTCTCTGTCAGTCTGGTCCGGTCGACCGGACCAGTCGACCGAAGTTCTGGCAGATGCACGTATCTATGTGCATGTCTGTCGGTCGACCGGGGCGGTCGACCGGACTATTGTTTTTGCTCACAGGTTTTCTCGGTCGACCGGGTCGGTCGACCGCTAGCCTATAACGGTCGAATTTTTGTACTACCGGTCGACCGGCCCAGTCGACCGATGTATCCGTTGAACAGTAACGGGCAGATTTTAAGTGAGCTGTTTATTTTTGTCTTTTGTGTTTAAAAATTCGTTTAAGGATATATTTTGTTCTAATTACCTCCTAAACATCAGTAAATATGTTTTATCCCTAAACCCTAGCCCTCTCCTATAAATAGGGGTGTTTGGGGAGAGATTGGTTACAACAACAATTTTTGCTAGAAAATTCAAAAGTTTAAGGCTTTCAAAAGAGACTTGTTTCTTGGTTTTTGTGCTGAATTTCTCACTGATTTTCTGAAGGGTTTTCAAACACTCTCTGATTTAATTTTCTTTCTTCACTTACAACAAGAGCTTCATTCCTACTCAATATTCTCTAAGGACCTTTGTAAGGGAAGAGATATTTGAAAGAGAGAGTTTGTGGTCTTTTGACTACCAAGGAAATTACTTGTTCTTGAGATTGTAGGAGTTGGGTACTCCATTGTATTTGAGATCTTTGTGATAGTGGAAGTGGTCAGAATCCTTCTGGGGAAGGCGGGGAGTAGAGCTGGGTGCTCGAACCTCGATAACATATCCTTGTGTTTGCGATTGGTTTACATTCTTGCAATTCTTACTCTACTTTGATTGCACTTATTACTTGCTCATCATATTCATTGTCAAACTTACTTGCTTGCATTCATCTAGTGATTCTTGTTTAGCTTTAAATTTTTATTTGCCCTTTGATTAGCATTGTCACCTATTCACCCCCCCTCTAGGTGACTTTTCAATATGCATACATCACATCAGGATAAGCTTGTAAAGCACAAATAGTTAAACGGAAAAAATTGGGATAGGGTTGAGCAGTTGGGTAGAGGTAAATTTTTAAATGTTGGAATCCCTACCTTATGTCAAAGAGAAAGAGTTAGGTGAAATCTATGAGACAATTGTTTAGAAGCTCGGATATGATGCTTAGTCAAGCCCTCTTGACCCCTGTAGAGAAGAATTTGCATAGAACTTACCTACCATCCTTCTCAAAAAGTTCATTCAGATTCAGTACTTGGCTCCGCTCTTGGTGATTGCTTTTTAGCTTCCTTGGAACCGTAACTCTAAAGTTGTGGTGAGAATTGAGGGGTAATATTTTTATATTCTAACATTTCCTTCTTATTGGCCAAAACCTGGGTTTTTGCGTGATGGGATACTTTTTTAATCCATTTTCAAAAATTATGTGTCTGATGGAAATTGAACTTATGTTGCTCTAACACCATATTAAAGTCTCCATCACTACACCAAAACTCCAAAATTACGAGGGTTGAAGTTAATAGTTTTATATTCTAACACGCACCATAGGTCGAGTGCCTCTTTGTATGGGACAAAACCCAGTGCAACAGTTTTTTATTTTAATCCGCTTTTTAAATGCAAGCTCGGTGGGATTTGGCCTCATACAATATTAAATTCTTTGGCACTACACCAAAACTATGAATTTGTAGTGAGGGTTGAGGGTAATATTTTTATATTCTAACAAAAATATTTAAATATATGCATATTAGTGAGGCCAAATTGCACAAGCATGTATGACTTTGAGGCTCTCCTGTGTACAACAGCGAATAAAGTTCTATTCTTTAGTAGTAGTTATGTCTCAATAACTGCTCATCATGTTCTAATCAGTTCATGCACCCTAGCTATGCCTTCCTATCTCCTCTTGCATTGTGATGATCTGATTGAAGTTAAAAAGATTGAGACATTCTACAGAGATTTTCTTTGTGTGAGAGTGGTGGTGGTGGTGGTGGTTGAGGGGAATCTCATACTCATACACAACATCAGGTAACTAAGTAACAAGCCCGGTGAGCGTCTCACACTTTAAGAGCCAGATATACTAGTGGAGAGTTAAAAGGAGATAAGTTTCGCTCAATGCTGATAATAACGATCGCTTAAAGTGTAGCACCCGTCTTTTGATAGCTAAAAGTATAAATAGCATTGCGTGAAGCATATGTTACATGATATCTTAATTTTTATTTACTATATATAATTCTAATAACAAGAATTTTATTTTCAAAATATTAATAAGTCTTAAATTTAAAATCCAAAAAAATAATACAAGTTATACTAAGGGCATGTTTTTTTCGTCGCAAATGGCCGCAAGTCGTAAGTCGTAAAACCACTTTTTTTTTTCTGTTGTTTGTTTTGCTGCAAAACAACTTGCAAAATGCAACTCTCATTTTCCCACTTGCAGTTGCTACAGTTAATTTAGTCATGTAAATCTCGCTTTTACACTCACAGTTTCCCACTTGCAGCTGCTACAGTTAATTTTGTGGTCATGTAAATCTCACTTGTAGTACACTTGTAGCCCAAAGCAGTTACTTGATAATCAATATATAATTTAATATTACTCATTTAATTTTTTAATATTTAATAGTATTTAATTTCTTATTTAATTATTTAATTATTTTATATTTTTAATCTTTAATTTTTTATTATTTTTAATATTGTTTAATATTTAATATTTTTATTTAATATTGTTATTTAATACTTTATTTTATTAATATTTATACTAATTTTTAAATATTTTATTAAATTAAATATTTTATTAATATAACAATATAATTCTTTAATATAAAATAACTATATATTTATTTTATTTATTTTATATATTTTATTTATTTTTTAATATAAATAATTACTTTCTTAATATTATAATATTTTTTATTATTATATTAATATTTTATTATGTTAATATTATAATAATAATTCATTATAATAATAATTTATTATTAAAATTATAGTTATATTTACTTTATTAATTTTATATTTTTATAATATTATAATAAAATTTAATATTATAATAATTTTTAAGTATTTTATAATATTATAATATTATAACTATATTTTATTATTTTTCTTAAGATTTTTTTACTATTTATTTTTTATTAGTATTCTTAAAATTTTATTAATGTTTTTTAGATTTTCTTAAAATTTTATAATTATTTATTTAGTTAAAATTTTAGTAATATTTTACTAAATATACTAATATTTTATTAATATTATTGTTATAAATAAAATATTAAAATTATTAATATTTCATCTCAAAATTATTAATACAATTTAATTTTCAATAGTAGATTTAATTTAATAGAATTTATAATATTTAAATCACTGCTACAGTTAATTTTATGGTCAACTTTTTCACTTACACTTTTACACACAATATACTTTTCTATTTACACTTTTACTTTACCAACTAAACACCGTAAAATACAATATATTTTTCCCTGCTACATTTTTTTTTTTCATTCTCATTTTATGACTTACGATTTGTAATCACTTGCAGTAAAACAAACAAGGCCCTAACTTTAACTTTTACCTTAAAAGCTACTATTTTGACAGCACTTTACATAAAAGATCAGATTTTAACAAATCATCACTACTTATAACACATAAAAACAAGAAAATAAAACCATCACAAATCACTACCCAACTATCCTCATTCTTATATTAAATTAAAATAAAACATAAGAAAAAGAAAAGGAAAAAATTAAATCCATAACGGACATAGAAAATAATTAAACCAATAAATCCATGAGTTTAAAGCTGAGAGATCAAAAAAACCTATCAAACACCCCCACCACATATAAAATCAAACAACCCCCATTTACTAAAAAAAATAAGTAAATTTTGAAATTTGCTTCAATCTAGATGGAAAGGAGTTGATCAAGCCTGATTGACTTCACAGATAGCACGACCCGATGTCAAATCGAGATTGATCAATACTGATTAGTGGTTCAAAGTAGTCGACTCAACAAGGGTGGATTTAAGGAGGGCTGACAACCATGCCCCCCCCCCCCCCTCAAGTGAAAAGTTTTTTAATGCATTATTTAGCTCCTAATTAAACATATATGCATTTTCTAAATATCATCCCTCTAAAATTGGAGAAAGGCTATAATTTCTCTATTAAAATTCAAATCTTTAATAATTGTCCTCTATAAATGATCATCAACTTATATACCAAATAAATTACTTAAAATGGTGAGATGCTCTGATTAGCTCCTAACAAGTTTACATGAAGCATATGTTATGGATTATAATGGTAAATAACATTTGTTATTTAAGATAATAAGTTTATGTTGTTTACATGAAATTAATTAATTGGTGTAAATATACTGGTTGATGAGGACATCAGAGCATGTACACGATATGGGTGTGTCTTTCAGCGTAGGCGGCACACCAGTTTGATGAGCCCAGACATATGGTTTTAGTGTTTGGATTTCAGATGTATTTCTACTGTATTTTTTACTTGTATTTTCTATTGCATTTGCTTGTATTCTCTTTTTAGATTTATTTTACTTAGTGGGACACAACATGAGATAGTAAGAGTTATTGCTTATAATGGGAAGTTGTGTGTAGTGAAAAGTTGTGTCGGTTGTAACCTATATGTATTTTCAGATTTGGTACGGATGTTTTTAGTGAAGAAAGCTGAAATTTAATCCTCTCTTGCAAGTCTTACTCTACTCTCTACTCTCCCTCTCCTCTTCCCTCTTATTAGCCTCTTCTTTACCTCCTACAACCCCTCCACTACAACCCGATACCACCAATAGCAGCACCAGCCAGCAACAACACCATGCAGCAGCAGCCATCAGCAGTCCCAGCACCCAACAGCCGCAGCAATCCCAGCAGTAGCAGCCGCAGTCCCAGCAGTAGCGCAGTAGCATCAACACAACAGTCCCAACGCTCACATCAGTCCTTTGGTTTGAAGATTCATGTCTGACATCGAACTAATTTCACTTCTACTAGAGTACCACGGCGAGTTCTTCGAGATCATCTATTCAGACGACCACCCCGATTCTACACTCCGAGTGTCCCACCAGTCTTCATTTTATTTCTGCATCAACTCTTTCCTCAAGTGATTCATAAGCAACCTCCAGAAGATCTATTTGAAGCTGAAAGTGACACTGAGGTACCACCATTAGAACACCTTCAGATTTGGTTTTCCCCAATATGAGATCTTCAGGTATTTCTTTCCTTTAGACGTCAGTTTCTACAGTAGCGATTCTCTATTATATTACCTTTCTATTGGTTGTCCTCATAAAATAAGTTGAGTTCACTATTTGTTACCTTATATTTGTCGATCTGAACATTACATGTAGGACTTGCCATCTCAGAGCATTATTATTAATATTTCAATTTCATCTCGAATCCTGCTGCATGTATACAATTTAATTACCAAAAACATTAGTCGCTATTTTAAGCTGATAACTTGTAGTTTAGATAGATCGCCTTTGTTGGTGAAACGTGCCTCATTTACTTTGTTGCTCAGCTTCGAACACGTACACACATGTTTCATATCATTTTAGTATCAGAGCTACGTTCTAGACTAAAAATTTTAATCATGCATATTTAGGTTGCATCCACTAGATTTTAGGAATGTGTCATTGCATGTAGAACCATCATTTTATTTGGATAAAAAAAATTGCTGATGTGAAAAGTGTGTGCACATGTTCGGAGCTCAGCAACAAAGTAAATGAAACATGTTTCACTAACAAAGGTAATCGATCTAAACTACAAGTTATCAGCTTGAAATAGTGACTAATATTTATTGTAAATAAATTGTACATACAGCGGAATTCGAGATGAAATTAAAAGATTAATAATGCTCTGAGATGGCAAGCCCCACATGTAACGTTCATATCGACAGATACAATGTAACAAACAGTGCGCTCAACTTACTTTATGAGGACAACCAACAGAAAGATAATATAATAGAGAATCGTTACTGTAGGAACTGATAAAGTCCACAGGAAAGAAATACCTGAAATCCCATATTTGGGAAAATCAAATCTGAAGGTATTCCAATAGCGGTACCTCAGTGTCACTTTCGGCTTCAAATAGATCTTCTGGAGGTTGCTCCTGAATCACCTGAGGAAAGAATTGATGCGGAAACATAATGAAGACCGGTGGGACACTCAGAGTGTAGATGAAATCAGGGTGGTCAGAATAGATGATCTCGAAGAACTCGCCGTCGTACTCTAGTAGAAGTGAAATTGGCTCGATCTCAGGCATGAATCTTCAAACCAAAGGACCGATATGAGTGTTAGGACTGTTGTGCTGATGATGCTGCACTGCCACTGCGCTGGTGCTGCTGCTAGGACTGCGGCTGTTGCTGGGACTGCTGCTACCTGTTGTTGTGCCGCTTGCTTGTGTTGCTGTTGCTGGCTGCTGCAGGCTGTTGTTAGTTGCTGCGTTCCCGTTGCTACTGTTGGTGGTAGTCAGGTTGTAAATGAGGGGTTGTAGGAGTTAGGGAAGAGGCTAACAAGAGGGAAGAGGATAGGGAGGAGAGAGTAAAGTAAAACTTACAAGAGGGGATTAAATTTCAACTTTTCTTCATTAAAAACATCAGCACCAAATCTGAAAATACATATTGACTACAACCCACACAACTTCCCACTACACACAACTTCCCACTACAAACAATAACTACTTAGGGTGAGCATCGGTCGGTTCGGTTCGGTTTTTGCTAATTTTTGCAAAACCGAACCGAACCGATTAGACTTAGTAACCGAACCGAACCGAATCGACTCAGTTCGGTTCGGTTTTTCGGTTTTTTCGGTTAGGTCAATATATTGCCATCATTTCTTACATTTTTTAATCACCATTATATTATCATCCTTTAATATTATAATCTCAAATATCCACTACCCAAATTAGAAATAAGAAAAGATTCTAAGCTTAATATGAATTGAAAATTTCATATTCTAAAACTTTTACACCGTATTTGAGCTCTTATATCAAAACTCATATAATTATTACTAACTTTTAATGATAAAAATAAAAAAAAGAAACTATATTAATATAAATATTATTCTCAATTGTGATGGTGTACTTAATATTGCTTTCACATATTCAACATAAAAAAGATGGTATTACTAAAACTAATGAGATAAGCTTCCACCAATTTTTATTATGAACTATATGATTCACTAAATTGAATTTGAGTAGGTTAATATATAGGGTGAGAAATTCGGTTCGGTTCGGTCTATTCGGGTTTTGGAACACAAAACCGAAACCTCACCGAATTAGAGCGGTTCGGTTCAGTTCGGGTTCGGGTTTCGATTTTGGTCGGTTATTTCGGTTATAACCGAACTCTGCTCACCCCTAATAACTACCCACTATCCCATGTTGAATCCCACTAAGTAAAATAAATAAAAAGAGAGAATAGAATTAAATACAGCAGAAAATACAAGCAAAATACAGTAGAAATATATCTGAAATAAAACACTAATATCATAGGTCTGGGCTCATCAAACTGATGTGTCGTCTATGCTGAAAGACGCGTCTGTATCGTCTACATGCTCTGATGTCCTCATCAATTTCCCCGGGATGGGGAAAACTCGACCCCGTTGAGTGGATATCTCTGTTGCTCTCGTACTGCTCTAGAGCGTCGGGGTCTAGACGCTGCATATATCCTCTCGATCCAACCAAGTGTCGTCAAATTATGGCTTTCCTTTCCAATGGACTAAATACCGCCTAGTCCACCATCAGTAGTAGATATAATCTCATCATCTATAATTTTATTAATTTGTCCTGCTGCATAGGGTAGTAGATTTAGAAGTGGAGTTAAGGAGAGTCCCTCAGAAGGAAGGTCTTAAGTAGGCTCATCAAGCAAGGGGTTACGGATCGAAATTCGGACCTTTATATACTATCAGATCTTCAACATTAAATATGAGACTAATACCAAAACCTTCTGGAAGGTTTAGAACATATGTATTATCATTTATTCTTTTCATCACTTTGAAAGGTCCTGCTCCACGTGCGCGCAATTTTTTTACAGCTCCCGGAGGAAATCGTTCGGAACAAATACGAACCATTACATAGTCTCCAACTTCAAACCTCTTAACTTTTCGATGAAGATCAGCTCAAACTTTATAGGCTTCATTATTCTTATTTATTTTGTTGCTAATTTCCTTGTGTAGGTCGTAAAGATGTGATGTAAATGTAGATGCAGACTCAAATGTCCTAGCATATTGATTCATAAGAATGAGAACTATTGGTTGTCCACTTCTGCTAGACTCATGCCTATTGTCCTATTGGTGGAATTGTTATATGCAAATTCGGTAGTAGATAATTTCAAATCCCAATCTCTAAGAAGTTCACCAACTAAAGTTCGTAGTAGATAACCTAGGCTTCGGTTCACCACCTCAGTTTGACCGTCAGTTTGGGGGTGAAAGGCAGACGAGTATTGCAGTTTGGCTCCAACTTGATGCCATAAGGTTTTCCAGAAATAGCTTGTGCATTTGATATCCTGGTCTGACACGATAGTTTTTGAAAGTCCATGCAACCTTACAATTTCATTACAAACAAGTTTGGCCACACGAGACGCATCAAAAGTTCTTGAACAAGGAATGAAATGAGCCATCTTGGAGAAACGGTCAACTACCACAAGTATTGAATCATGCTTTCTCAAGGTTTTCGAGAGTCCAAGCACAAAGTCCATGCTAATGTCCTCCCAAGGACGGTTTGGAACAGGCAGGGACATATACAGACCAGTGTTATGTTTTCATTGTTCAGCTAACTGGCATATGTGACACCTGCCAACAAGCTTAGCAACGTCTCTTTTAAGACTTGACCGATAAAAATGATGTTCAACAGCCTCAATGTTTTGTTATGTCCAAAATGACCGGCGTGACCACCCGCATGCAATTCTCAGACAAGAAATTCTCTCATAGACGTACGAGGGATACACAACTTGCAAAATCGAAACAAATAACCATCTTGCAAAAAAAAAACCATCTATCTCGCGTATTGTTCCGCTCTTCAACAGAGTGAAAATTTCTTAGAAGTCAGGACATGATTCATACTCATCTTTTATCTTCTCAAATCCAACCACCCGATTACTCAATACGGTTAAAATTGCTAAACGACGACTGAGCGCATCAGCAACCTTGTTCTCAACTCTTGCTTTGTAGCGAAGAGTGTAAGCATAATCCCAGAGGAATTCTACCCAACGGCCATGTCTACTGTTAAGCTTCTTTAGAGAATTGGTGTACTTAAAAGCTTCATGGTCCGAAGAAATAACAAATTCTTGTGGAAGAAGATAGTGGCGCCAACGACGTAGTGCTTGAATCACCGCATAAAATTTCTGATCGTAGGTAGAGTATCTTAGCTTGACATCATTCAGTTTTTCACTGAAGTAAGCTACAGGGTGACCCTCTTGACTTAAGACTCCACCTATGATGATTCCCGAGGCATCGCATGCCACTTCAAAAACTTATGAGAAATCCGGTAGGCGCAAGATGGGTGCTCTACCATCTTCTGTTTAATTTCTTGAAAGGCTTTAATGGCACTCATCGACCAACTGAATTCGCCACTCTTTAAACAATTAGTTATTGAGACCATGATCGTGCTGAATCCCCTGATAAACCGCCAATAACATATGGCAAATCCATGAAAACTCCAGACATCTCTTATGCTACGGGCACTTTTTTTATGGCTCTGACTTTCTCAGGATCAGTGGATACTCCTTCCGAAGAAACTACAAACCCTAAGAAAATAACTTTGTTTGTAAAAAAGGCACATTTCTTTGGGTTTGCATACAATTGCTCCTTTCTTAACACTCCACATACTTGGCGTAGATGGTCTAAGCGTTGCTCCTGATTTTTACTGTAGATGAGTATGTCATCAAAGTATACAATCAAAAATTTACCCATGAAGGGCCACAATACCTGAGTCATTACTCTCATAAACGTACTAGGAGCATTCGTCAATCCAAATGGTATGACCATCCACTCATACAAACCATCCTTTGTCTTGAAGGTGGTTTTCAATTCATCCCCAGGGCAGATTCAAATTTGGTGGTAACCACTTTTCAGATCAATCTTGGAGAATATTTTAGCTCCCGCCATCATATCCAACATGTCATCCAGCCGAGAAATGGGAAAACGGTACTTTACCGTTATCTTGTTGATCGCGTGACTATCACGCACATACGCCAAGTTCTATCTTTCTTTGGCGTCAGCAGAGCGGGCACTATGCAAGGGCTCATGCTTTCCTTTATAAAGCCCTTCTCCAATAATTCAACTTGTTTCTTCAGTTCCGCATGTTCACGAGGATTCATCTTGTAATGTGGTAAGTTGGGAAGACTCGCTCCCGGGACTAAATCAATAGCGTGTTGGATATCACGCATTGGTGGTAACTGGTGCGAGAGATGTTCAGCAAAGACATCAGCGAATTCATTAATCACGGGGGCGACCTCACAAGGAACCAAGGTAACCGACTTTTTAGGTACTTCTTGGGCAGTGAGAATGATGATGGGCTTCCCTTTTGTCATCTCACGATCGATGTCTTTTGCACTGACCAGGCTGATTTTTGTTTGCTTGGTTGCAACCAATTTCTTCTCGGTAACATTATTTTTGGGTTGCGAAGGAAGCAGCTTGACCTTCTTGCCCTCATGTTCAAACAAACACATGTTCGAACGGCCATAAATGTAAACATCATTATCAAATAGCCAGGGTCTTCCAAGAATAATTTGACCCACGTCCATGGTTACCACATCGCACCATATCTTATCCTTATAAACAGTGAACTCTATAGGGACAAGGCACCTCTGTGTAATATTTAGTGCGGTCTCATTGATCCACGATACTTTATAAGGATGAGGATGTGGTTCAGCTTTCAAAACCAACCTTGTTTATAATCACCCAGGAGTCATCATTGATATAACTCTCACTATCCACTATCACCTTACAATTTCGCTCTTCAATCTTAGTGAATGTCTGAAAAATGTTAATATGTCGCCAGTCATCACTAACCTTCGGTTGTGCCAAGTTACACCTGACTACGGATAATCTGGGGGACTCTCGAAATCGAAAACAGTTTAGCGTTGTCTCTTAAGTGTTCTCATCATCCTCTTCATCTCCATCCACTTGGTGAATATACTCATCACCTTCGGACTCATGATAACCCTCTCCATCAATAAGGGCAATCTTGTACGAGCTAGCGCATTTAGTTGCTATATGTATATAACCCTGACATTTATAACATTTGATTTGAGGATTGGAATTGGGAATACTTCTTTCAATACCCTTAGCCTTGTTATCATCTGGGGTTAGGAACTGGATGTAGCTCGGCTTTGATAAGACTGTAAAGGAGGTTGGGTGACATGCCTTATAGTCTTGATTTTTGCGCAATCTGATTTCATCCAAGTCTTACACTAGGGCATAAGCTTTCTCTAAAGTGTCGACATTCCTGGCGAAGAGTTCACTCATAAGATCTTCTCGCAATCCAGCTCTAAACCTAAAAAGAACTTCATCGGAGTTTCAATCTCAATCAAATTACATCTGATGAGGAACTCGTTAAATTTGGCGACATATTCCTCGGCAAATTTACTTCCCTGGTAGAATTGATTCCACTTGTCTAACAACCTCGGATAATAGGAAGGTGGAAGGTACTTTTGCTTCAGTTGGGTCTTCATGTCACGCCAAGTGTCAATAAGATGTTCTCCTCTTGTCTCACGGTAAGTTTCGAGGTTAGCCCAATATTGACTTGCTTGCCTAGTCAGCTTCATTGTAGAAAAACTGACTTTTCATTCTTCTGACATTACATACCACTTGAAGTAACAGTCCATTTCTTTTATCCAATCCATGAACAGTTGCGGTTCAAGAGTCCCATCGAAAGAGGGAGCGTTGACCTTGATACTCCTCATAATGTGTTCATCTGAATCTCGCTCATTCTTGAAAGACTGAAGGTTTCTATGATGGGGAATATTCAGGATGGGTGGAGTAGGTGATCGATCACGATTCTATTCAAACTCAACCAATCGAGCATCTACCTCAAGTTGGAGTTTAACTTGATTTTGTTCCACAGCTAGAAGTCGACTCATAACTTCTAACTTCTGGAAGAACTTCAGAATTCATTATAACAGCTTGTGATTCACTAATCTTGTCAAGTAGGTATGGTCTACTGCTACGAGTTGGCATACACTAAATGACTGGCTATGAAATAAGCTTACTGCCAAATGAAAATGTATGAATGCAATATTTTTTTATCCAAATAAAATGATGATTCTACATGCTATGACACATTCCTAAAATCTAATTGATGCAACCTAAACATGCATGACTAAAATTTCTAGTTTAGAACACAGCTCTGATACCAAAATAATGTGAAACGTGTGTGTTCATGTTTGGAGTTCAGCAATAAAGTAATGAAGCACATTTCACCAATAAAGGCGATCGATCTAGACTACAAGTTATCAGCTTGAAATAGTGACTAATGTTTATTGTAAATAATTGTATACATATAGCAGGATTCGAGATGAAATTGAAAGATTAATCACAATGCTCTGAGATGGTAACTCTCACATGTAATGTTCATATCGACAGATATAAGGTAACAAATAGTGCGCTCAACTTGCTTTGTGAGGACAGCCAACAAAAAGATAATATAATAGAAAATCGCTATTGTAGGAACTGATAACGTCTAAAGGAAAGAAATACTTGAAAATCTCATATTAGGAAAATCAAATCTGAAGGTGTACCAATAGTGGTACCTCAGTTTCACTTTCAGCTTCAAATAGATCTTCTGGAGGTTGCTCATGAATCACATAAGAAAAGAGTTAATGCGTAAACAAAATGAAGACCGGTGGGACGCTCGGAGTGTAGATGAAGTCGGGCGTTCGTCAGAATAAACGATCTCGAAGAACTCGTCGTGGAATTCTAGTAGAAGTGAAAATTGGCTCGATGTCAGGCATGAATCTTCAAACTGAAGGACTGATGTGAGCGTTGGGGCTGCTATGCTGAGATGTTGCACTGCACTACTGGTGCCTGCTGGGACTGCTGCTGCTTGCTGTTGTTGTTGCTTGCTTGTGTTGCTGCTACTGCTGGATGTTGTTGCTGTTGCAGGCTGCTACTGCTGGCTGTTGCTGCAGGCTGCTGCTGTTCCTGTTGCTGGTGATAGTAAAGTTGTAGAAGAGGGTTGTAAGAGGTAGGAAAGAGGCTAAAAGAGGGAAGTGGATAGGGAAAGGAAAGAGTAGAGTAAGACTTGCAAGAGGGGATTAAATTTCAGCTTTTTTCATTAAAAAATATTAGCACCAAATCTAAAAATACATATAAAGTACAACCCATACAACTTTCCACTACACACACAACTTCTCACTACAAGCAATAACTGCTCACTATCCCATACCCCACTAAGTAAAATAAATAAAAAAAAGAGAATCCAAGTACAACAGAAAATACAAACAAAATATAGTAGAAATACATCTGAAATAAAACATTAAAACCATAAGTATAGGCTGATCAAACGGGTGTGCCGCCTACGCTGAAAGACATGTCTGTATCATGTACATGCTCTGGTGTCCTCATCAATTGCATTAATATATTTTCATTTAGTAGTAAGCTTATTTCATAGCCAGTCCTTTAGTGTATACCAACCCGTAGCGGTAGACCATACCTACTTGACGAGATTAGTGAATTCCAAGCTGCTATAATGAATTCCAAAGTCCTCCAAAAATTGGAAGAAATTATGAGTCATCTTCTAGCTGTTGAACAAAATCAGTTAAACTCCAACTTGAGGTAGATGCTCGATTGGCTGAGTTTGAACAGAATCGTGATCGATCACCTACTCCACCCATCCTAAATATTCCCCATCATAGAAACATTCAGCCTTTTAGGAATAAGAAAGATCCAATGAACGTATTATAAGAAGTATCAAGATGAAGGCTCCCTCTTTTAATGGGACTCTTGAACCGCAACTGTTCATGAATTGGATAAAAGAAATGAACCGTTACTTCAAGTGGTATGTAATGTCGGAAGAACGAAAAGTCAGTTTTGCTGCAATGAAGCTGATTGGGCAAGCAAGCCAATATTGGGCTAACCTCGAAACTCTCCGTGAGATAAGAGGAGAATATCTTATTGACACTTGGCGTGACATGAAGACCCAACTGAAGCAAAAGTACCTTCCACCTTCCTATTACCCGAGGTTGTTAGACAAGTAGAATCAATTCTACCAGGAAAGTAAATCTGCAAAGGAATACGTCGCCAAATTTGACGAGTTCCTCATCAGATGTAGTTTGATTGAGACTGAAACTCCAATGCAAGTCCTTTCTAGGTTTAGAGCTAGATTACGAAAAGATCTTAGGAGTGAACTCTTCGCCAAGAATGTCGACACTTTATGCCCTAGTACAAGACTTGGATGAAATCAGATCGCGCAAAAATTAAGACTATAGGGCTAGTGTCCCCTGACCTCCTTTACAGTCTTATCAAAGCCGAGCTACATCCAGTTCCTAACCTCAGACTGATAACAAGGGTAAGGGTATTTAAAAAAGTATTCCAAATTCAATCCTCAAACCAAATGTTATAAATGCCAGGGTTATGGACATATAGCAGCCAAATATGCTAGCCCGTACAAGATTGCGCTCATTGATGGAGAAGGTTATCCTGAGTCTGAAGGTGATGAGTATATTTACCAAGTGAATGGAGATGAAGAGGATTTTGATGAGAAAACTGAAGAGACAACGCTAAACTGTCTTCGATTTCGAGAGTCCATCAGATTATCCATAGTTAGGTGTACCTTGGCACAATCGAAGGTTAGCGATGACTGGAGACATACTAACATTTTTCACACATTCACTAAGATTGGAGAACGAAATTGTAAGGTGATAGTGGATAGTGGGAGTTGTATCAATGATGTCTCCTCGGTGATTATAAATAAGGTTGGTATGAAAGCTGAACCACATCATCATCCTTATAAAGTATGTTGGATCAACGAGGCCACACTAAATGTTACACAGAGGTGCCTTGTCCCTATAAAGTTCATTGTTTATAAGGACAAGATATAGTGCAATGTGATAATCATGGATGTGGGTCAAATTATTCTTAAAAGACCCTGGCTATTTGATAATGATGTTCACATTCATAGTAGTTCGAACATGCGTTTGTTTGAATATGAGGGCAAGAAGGTCAAGTTGCTTCCTTCGCAACTAAAAAATAATGTTACTTAGAAGAAATTGGTTGCAACCAAGCAAACAAAAATCAGCTTGGTCAATGCAAAAGACATCGATCGTAAGATGACAAAAAAGAAGCTTAACATCATTCTCACTGCCCAATAAGTCCCTAAAGAGTCGGTCACCTTAATTCCTCGTAAGGTCACCCCCGTGATAATGTATTCGTTGATGTCTCTCCTGAAGATCTCCCGGACTAGTTACCCCAATGTGTGATATTCAACACGCTATTGATTTAGTCCCGGGAGTGAGTCTTCCCAACTTACTGCATTATAGGATGAATCCTACTGAACATGCAGAACTGAAGAGGCAAGTTGACGAATTGTTAGAGGACTTTACAAAGAAAAGCATGAGTCCTTGCGCAGTGCCCGCTCTGCTGACGCCAAAGAAAGATGGAACTTGACGTATGTGCGTGGATAGTCGCGCGATCAACAAAATAACGGTAAAGTACCGTTTTCCCATTCCCTGGCTGGATGACATGTTGGATATGATGGCGGGAGCTAAAAAATTCTCCAAGATTGATCTGAAAAGTGGCTATCACCAAATTCGAATCTGCCCTGGTGATGAATGAAAAATCGCCTTCAAGACAAAGGATGGTTTGTATGAGTGGATGGTCATACCATTTGGATTGACGAACGCTCCTAGTACGTTTATGAGAGTAATGACTCGGGTATTGTGGCCTTTCATGGGTAAATTTTTGATCGTATACTTTGATGACATACTCATCTACAGTAAAAATCAGGAGCAACACTTAGACCATCTATGTCAAGTATGTGGAGTGTTAAGAAAAAAAAGCAATTGTATGCAAACTCAAAGAAATATGCCTTTCTTACTAACAAAGTTATTTTCTTAAGGTTGTAGTTTCTTCGGAAGGACCGCTGATCCTGAGAAAGTCAGAGTCATAAAAGAGTGGCTAGAACCTCAAAGCATAAGAGATGTCAGGAGTTTTCATGGACTTACCACATTTTATCGGCGTTTATCAAGGATTCAGCACGCTCATAGCCCCGATAACTGATTGTTTAAAGAGTGACGAATTCAGTTGGTCGAAGAGTGTCACTAAAGCCTTTCAAGAGATTAAACAGAATATGTTAGAAGCACTCGTCTTGCGCCTAACGGATTTCTCAAAAGTCTTTGAAGTGGCAAGTGACGCCTCAGGAATCGGCATAGGTGGAGTCTTAAGTCAACTATCAAGAAGGTCACCTTGTAGCTTACTTCAGTGAAAAACTAAATGATGCCAAGCTAAGATACTCTACCTATGATTAGGAATTTTATGCGGTGATTCAAGCACTACGTCATTGGCGCCACTATCTTCTCCCACAAGAGTTTGTTATTTTTTCAGACCATGAAGCTCTGAAGTACATCAATTCTCAGAAGAAGCTTAACAGTAAACATGGTCGTTGGGTAGAATTCCTCCAGGATTTACACTCTTCGCCACAAAGCAGGAGTTGAGAACAAGGCTGCTGATACGCTAAGTCGTCGTTTAGCAATTTTAACAGTATTAAGCAATCAGGTGGTTAGATTTGAGAAGATAAAAGCTGAGTATGAATCATGTCCTGACTTCTAAGAAATTTTCACTCTGTTGAAAAGCAGAACAACACGCGAGATAGATAGCTTTCTTTTGCAAGATGATTATTTATTTCGATTTCGCAAGTTATGCATCCTCATACGTCTGTGAGAGAATTTCTTATCTGTAAATTGCATGTGGGTGGTCTCACCGATCATTTTAGACATAACAAAATTATTGAAGCTGTTGAACATCATTTTTATTGGCCAAGTCTTAAAAAAGACGTTGCTAAGCTTGTTGGCAGGTGTCATACATACCAGTTAGCTAAACAACGAAAACAGAACACTAGTCTGTATACGCCTCTGCCTGTCCAAACCCTCCTTGGGAGGACATTAGCATGGACTTTCTACTTGGACTTCCGAAAACCCTGAGAAAGCATGATTAAATACTTGTGATCGTTGACTGTTTCTCCAAGATGGTTCATTTCATTCCTTATTCAAAAACTTTTGATGTGTCTCGTGTGACCAAACTTGTTTTTAATGAAATTGTGAGGTTGCATGGACTTCCAAAAGCCATCATGTCGGATCGGGATGTCAAATTTATAAGCTACTTCTGGAAAACCTTATGGCATCAAGTTGGAACCAAACTGCAATACTCGTCTACCTTCCACCCCCAAACTGATGTCAAATTGAGGTGGTGAACTAAAGTCTAGGTAATCTACTGCGAACTTTAGTTGGTAACATCTTAGAGATTGGAATTTAAAATTATCTACTATCGAATTTGCATATAATAATTCCATCAATAGGACAATAGGCATAAGTCCAGTAGAAGTGTATGGGTTTAAACTTAGACAACCAATGGATCTCATTCCTATGAATCAGTATGTTAGGACATCTGAGTCTGCATCTGCATTTACATCGCATCTTCACGACCTACACAAAGAAATCAACAACAAAATAAATAAGAGTAATGAAGCCTACAAAGTCTGAGTTGATCTTCATCAAAAAGTTAATAGGTTTGAAGTTGGAGACTATATAATGGTTCGGATTCGTTCCGAACGACTTCCTCCGGGAACTGTAAAAAAATTGCATGCACATGGAGCAGGAAATGATGAAAAGAATAAATGATAATACATATGTTCTATACCTTCCTGAAGGTTTTGATATTAATCCCATTTTAATGTTGAAGATATGGTAGTATACAGAGGTCCGGATTTCAATCCAAGTAACCCTTTGCTTAATGAGCCTACCCAATAGGGCCAATACCTTACTTTTGAGGGACCCTTCTTACCTCCACTTCCAAATCTGTCACCGTATGCAGCAGAACGATTGATAAAATAATAGAAGATGAGATGATATCTGCTACTAATGGTGGAACTATGCGGTATTTAGTCCATTGAAAAGAAAGCGTGAATCTGACGACACTTGGTTGGATTGAGAGGATATGCAGCGTCTAGACCCCGACGCTCTAGAACAGTACGAGAGCAGCAGAGATATCCACTCGACGGGGTCGAGTTTTCCCCATCCCAAGGGAATTGATGAGGACACCATAGCATGTACACGATATGGGCGTGTCTTCCAGCGTAGGCGGTGCACCAGTTTGATGAGCCCAGACCTATGGTTTTAGTGTTCAGATGTATTTTTACTGTATTTTTGCTTGTATTTTCTGTTGTATTTACTTGTATTCTCTTTTTTTTTATTTATTTTATTTAGTGGGGCACAACATGGGATGGTGAGTAGTTATTGCTTGTAGTGGAAAGTTGTGTGTAGTGAGAAGTTGTGTGGGTTGTAGCCTATATGTATTTTCAGATTTGGTGGTGATGTTTTTTAATGAAGAAAGCTGAAAGTTAATCCCCTCTTGTAAATCTTACTTTATTCTCTCCTCTCCTTATCATCTTCCCTCTTGTTACCCTCTTCTCTACCTCCTACAACCCCTGCTCTACAACTTGACTACCACAAGCACAGTAACAAGAACAGCAGCAACAACCAGCAGCAACCTGCAGCAGCAGCAACCGCAGCCGCAGCCGCAGCCACAGCAGTCCCAACAGCGCAGTGGCAGCACAGCAGCATCAGCATAGCAGTCCCAACGCTCACATCAGTCCTTCGGTTTGAAGATTCATGCCTGACATCAAGCCAATTTCACTTCTACTAGAGTATGACGACGAGTTCTTCGAGATCGTCTATTCAGACGACCACCCCGACTTCATCCACACTCTGAGTGTCCCACCGATCTTCATTTTATTTTCGGATCAACTCTTTCCCAAGTGATTTAGGAGCAACTTCCAGAAGATCTATTTGAACCCGAAAGTGACACTGAGGTATCACCATTGGAACACCTTCAGATATGATTTTCCCTAATATGAGATCTTCAGGTTTTTTCATTTGAAATTTATCAGTTCCTGCAGTAGTGATTCTGAAGAGAATATCTTAGCTTTAATTTTCATTGTATTTTCAGTTGTATTTGTGTACTTGATATTTGTATTGTATTTTGTATTTGTATTAGGCGTATGTACCAAGTAATGGTAGTAGTGGTAATAGTGGATAGTTATGAGTGTAATTATGTGTAGTTATAAGTGTGCAATGTAGTGGGAAGTTATGGTTAATTGTAATGTAATGGGAAGTTATGAAGTTGTGTGGGTAGTTATGAATCTGTAGCCTACGTATAGGCATATGTATTCTTGGTTGAAAATTAATGAATGAATTGGAAATCAATGGCTTTCTCCCTTGCTTGCTTTTTTCCTCTGCTTCATCTCCTTCCTTAATTTTTCTCTTCTATTTTTTTATAATCTTTTGATGGTTGCCCCTTTTCCCTTCCTCTTTCTCTCTCTATGTTATCCTCTTTAGGCCCTAGTCATTCTCCCTCTGCCCCTTCAAAGCATGAGCTCCCCTCTCAGATCCCTCCCTCCGCAGCAGCAAAACAGCAGCAGCAGAAACAGTATCATCCACAGCAGAAACAGCAGCTGAAGTAGCGCAGGAGTAGCGGCAGCATCAGAAGCAACATCAGAAGCTGCAGCACCAGCAGCGCAGCAGTAGGAGCATCAGCAATGCAGCAAAAAAAGCAGCAACAATGCAGCAACAACAGCAGCAACAGAGCAGCAGACGCATCAGCAGTGCAGCAGCAACAACAACAGCGCAATAACAACCAGATCAATGATGCACACCATTTGTTCAAGAAGATACCAACGTCAAGTGTCCATTCATAGCAGAATGCATCAGAACATAATAGCAATAACCACCAGATCAGTTTCAAGATCTACAGAACAACAACAGTGGCTTTGTCAGTGAGTTTTTATTTAACATTCACATTATTAGTTGGTTATATCACTTGATTTATCTCTAAAGTTTTATCACCATTCTTGTTGTCCACTAAATCGTGAGATGTGTGAATCTACAAATCATGTGATTGCTTAGATTCGAAATTGATTTTAGAACTTGTCATTCATGATATATATATATTGTAATTAGATTCGATTGAGATTAGACATGTTCAAACCTAGCATGCAATACTTTGTAAAATCCATCTGACATTGTTAGTTTTTCATTACTTTCCTGCCGAAGATCGATGTATTTGGTGAAACTTGACAAGCTTGATTATATCACTGGTTCCCTACATGACACGCACTCACCGTTTCATATCAAATTCTCTATTATATTATCTTTCTGTTGGTTGTTCTCATAAAGTAAGTTGAGTGCACTATTTGTTATCTTATATCTGTCGATCTGAACATTACATGTGGGACTTGCCATCTCAGAGCATTGTTATTAATATTTCAATTTCATCTCGAATCCTGCTGCATGTATACAATTTATTTACAATAAACATTAGCCGCTATTTCAAGCTGATAACTTGTAATCTAGATCGATCGCTTTTGTTGATGAACCGTGCTTCATTTACTTTGGTGTTGAACTCCGAACATGTACACACACGTTTCACACCACTGGCCCCCAAAGAATTAGTCCTAGGTCCACCCCTGGAGTCACCTTGTCATTAATTGAGTTCGGTTAGGGCTCATCATCGACATTCGAATGTTCTTCACCATTGATTGTGACTCATCGTTGGCAATTGAAACCGCTCCAAACTCCTTACCCTAACCCAAAATGAAGAGGGATCTTAGTCTATTTGGGAGAGCTCTTGATGTAAACCACCCCCCCCCCCAAAAAAAAAAAAAGGTTAAGTCAAAAAAGACGAGGAAATTGGCTACAACTTGCTGAGGGGTTTCATGTAACCACACTATAGGAGAAGGTGATGACCCAGATGATTTCATGGCAGTTTGTGACAAAAGAGATCATGGTACAATGGGGCTTAGCATTGGACTATATTGCAAATACTTGCCTTTCAAGTTACTTGAGATGGGACATGGAAAATAGAGAAGAAATAGATAAATTGGATTCTTGCATTACCAAAAAAAGGGTCATTATGTACCAAGACATCTCTAGTAAAGTTAATAATAACAAAAAATGGAAAACTTATTTTTATTGTTAATGGTGTAAGAGCTGAAGAATTAGGAGCCAAAGAGAAATTAGACAACTCAAACACTAGCAGTCTGTGTCTTCATAACAATTCCTACCAGATGTTTCCTAGCCATATACTCTACTCCCCATAGCTACTAATTCTATGGTTCCCACCACAAAAATCTCAGTGTTTCATCAATTTTTAGATCTTATATGTAACTGATTTAACAATGAGAATTTATATACAACTAAAATCTGCATACACAGCCTTTAGAATATACCAAAACAATCACATAAGATATGGCATCCCATTTGTTCCAAGTATTTTCCTATTTCTTCAAAATTCTCCTTCAAAAGTCAAGCCCACTAAATTGACACGAAGCCCTGAACTTATTGAATGAACTCGTATCAGAGAATAACACAAAGAACATCAACTATGATAATGAGGAATCCGACCAAGGAAGAGCTCACGTCTAATTAGCTAGTTGGTGAGGCAATAGCTTACCAACACGATGATCAGTAGCCTGTTCAAGCAATTTAAGTAGCTCGTTTGAGCAATTTATGCAGACTCTTACACCAAGTGCAATCAATGACAACAAATCAAACGAGAACAAAATGTAAGAATGAAACTGTCATGAAGGGGCCTGCGGCGAGAGACACCACTTGTGGAGATTCAACATCCTTCCCTTAAAACCAAAACCCCTAACCCGAAATTATCCATAATCGGGGGACTTTTTCATTCTAAATTTGAAGGGTGGAGTAGAGTCCGGGGAAGGAAAGAGTTCTTCAGAAAGTAAGAAAGAAAGAATCTAATGAGAAAATAAGGGTTTTGAGACTACGGTTGAATAACGGTTTCTAGTAATATTGCAAACTTAGTTTTGTTGCACCCATTTATTCACCAACCTATTAAACTGGACATGGATACATAGTTGCGCAAAGAGCCCAGCTCTTAGATAGAAAAAGGGCACAATATTGTCATAGGCCACAATTGTTGACAGAAGCATTGCAACTTCCGAGCTATATGAGTTGTGTTCCTACCAGCATATATTCGACCAACAAAAATAAAATGGACCACTTGGTTGAATGAAAATCTTCATTTTAATGGCTTTTGAAATTTAAATTACAAATTTTTCATTTTAATGGCTTTTCTAAGTTAGGTCCATATCAGCCTACAAGTTCCCTCGGGGGAGCTCAACCAGATTTAAATTTTTGTTCAATTCTTGGGTAATAAAAAGATACCACTACTTTGTCTTTTTCCCCCCTTTTTCTTAACTCTTTTTCTTCCTTTTACTTTTTTTTGTTTTTTGACCCAAGAGATTAAGTCAACCAGCTACTCATAATGGAAAAGGGAAAAAAAGAGTTCACACGCTTACCATTGTTTTCCAAAACGAAATGTATCATGCATGCACCAAATGCAAGTATCTTTTCTCCACATGCGTGGACTTCATTTTTTTTCATATTTATTTATATTGATTCTAAACAAGACGCACGTGACATACACATGTAAGGCAATGTATGACAAGCCTAATTCATTTATGTATTCATGCTAACAATCCATGCTCATGTCACTTTTGCAAGCCTAATTCATTTATGGGTAATGAGTTTGTGTTTAAGATCCAAACAAGATGAATGTCATGGAGGAGATGGCTCTAGGTTATTTAAAGAGAGAGGTTAAACCAAGTCACGTGCACATTGGACATGGGTGCCAAGTTTTCGAGAGTCCAAAAAATGTCCAACGTGGAAATTTAAATTGTAAGAAATTGGGACAGAAACACACACATGTTTTGTGTGTGTGTGTGTGTGTGTGTGTGTGTGTGTGTGTGTGAGAGAGAGAGAGAGAGAGAGGAATATGGGTTTAAGTTGCCATAGTAGGAAATTTCCTACTATGCAGTTTATGCAGTCAAAATTTCAACGCTATCTATCCTTATTTTCTTCCATCGGACCCCATCATGTTGATCTTCACCTTTGATAATCCTACATCAAAACCCATGTGCATATCATAAGTTTTGAACTTCCATATAATGGTGAAAATATCTTGTTCTTGAAAAGCTATTAATTTTTATATCCACTTAATGGAAGGTCAAACCTCGTAATATGTAGATATTTTTTGTGTACAGTCATCATAGGGTATTGTGACGATCAACACCATGAGGTATGAAAGAACATGAGGAGGTTTGACTTTTTACCGTCATATTGTGTGTGTGTGTGTGCGTTTGTTTGTTTGTGTTATATGCATATTTTCCCTATGTTAAGTGGAGCAATAAGCAACCTTTAACACTATTTGTTTACAAATAATAACATTGACATGATTTTAAGAAAAAGAACACTAATTTGGATGGCCATGATTGTAAAAAGAACATAACATTAGCTATCACTTCTTGCTTCTATTCTTTCTTATAGATCTTCTCCAAATATTCTTTCTAAGCCTTTTCCTTCTTTTATAGTAATGATATGTTAGTTCCTTTTTGTTCCTTTTATAGGAGTCGTGCTTGAGTGGTGCGAAACAGGTGCCCAAGTGTCATCTCATTTCCGACACTGCAAAATTGTGTAAAATAGAGTATCCTATTGACGCTAGTTAAAAATGCTGTTACTTTTATTTGATCAGATGCAAAGAATAATTATATTGTGGAATACAAAGTAATTTCAGACTGCTCTAATCCAGAAAGCGCTCTCAGAAGTTGTGTAACCAAATGAAGGATTTGATGAAACAGTATCAAACTGAGGTTTATTTAAGTCTTCTGCACTTGCAGCCATTCACATTTGGCAGGTAGTGGTTTCATGCGCCTTTTCGAAGGGTTGATTGCCGATTCAAGATTAGTTTCTAAATTCTATTTTCAGATCAAAGTTAAACTCTTGATGATAAGGAGAGCTAGAAAAGTTACTGATAACAATGTATTAAACTTTTGTACATAGTTCAATCTGTCTGAAAATTAGATTTTGCAACAAATAATATCTCTAATACATTCTAAACCAAGTAACTGATATTCATCATAAGAATCGGAAGCCATAACTTAGGCTTGCTGGAACCTTTTCTATTTAACAGTGTATTAAATTTTATTAACTGGTATTTACAATACAAAATAAGCAAATCTTCTATCAACTATATATAATGCAAACCCTTTGAGTGGGTTAAAATTTGATTGATGGACTCATGTCTGCTGGCCTATATCATGTCCAAAATAGAAAAGAGAATGAAAAGGTTGCTTAATATTAAATTTTTACATTTATTCTTCCATTCTATATTAGAACTCATTAATTAACTACTATTATCATCTGGGTTCTTGCTGTTAATAGATGACATTTATATTCCTACTTCATTTACTATACCACTCAAATTATAAGCAGTTTAACTAAAAGTTGGATTTTATATGATACCATATTTCCAACTTTTGGGAAAATATATATAATTTCCGTAACATTATTCAACTGAAACAGTTTTTCCATCTAAATAACTTGACATAAAAGTTATTTTTGCTCATGCACATGCATTGCCTGAGCAAAACTAGTACTAGGAACGAAAACAGAAGACATATTTATTGTTAATGGTGCAAGTATCAGAGAACCAATTTAATGTCAAAGTGGACTAGACAACTCAGAGAAAAAGATACTAATCGTCCTATGGGCAGATGTTTAGTAGTCATATAATCCACACCAAATCCTTCGGTTCCCAGCATCAAAATTTAACATTTCATCAATTTTGAAACCTTACACATAACCGGTTTTAACTGTAACAATTGTAACACAGCTACTAAATGCCCATAAACAACCTTAAACAACTTCAAAAGAATCACATAAGATACATAATCAAGCACAAAGCCGTACTCCCTCAAAAATTACCCTTCAGAACTCAAGCCTAGTGGATTCACATCGAGCACAATGAAACATGTGACCTAATTAATGGATCTCCCATCACATCGGTTAGAACGATTCGATATACAAATTCATACGCCAAACGCAATCAAATCACATACAAATCGAAAGAAAACAAAACTCTGATAAGGAATTAGAATGGATGTAGTAAAGAGAACGCGAACCTGTCATGCTGAGGACGATGACTCCTGCAACAATGAGAAAGAGCTGGACTCGCCGCTTCTGGAGATCCAGCATCCTGTCCTCAGACCCAAAACCAAAACCCTAACCCTAGACCTAAATTTTGGGGATTTTCTTTCTTTTGAGCAATTTGAGTCGAAGGACGGCAAAGAATTTCAATTCCTTCACGCAGTGAGAAGAAGAGAAGAGAATCAATCAAATAGACAAAAACGTGGCAAGGCTCTCGGGAGACCCCGGCACGCTCGTTTGAATAACCGGCTTCATGAGGAAGAAGAACTTAGTAAACATAGTTTTCGTGCACCCGTTTAGTCACCCACGATTTAGAGTGAGGCACGTAAGCACAATGGGGCTGGGAGGCGAGGACCCACATTTTTCGGTCATCAAACGGGTGCTCCGTTGACGGAAATATTCGGATTCCGACCTGTCCAGCATGTATTCAATCAACCAAGAGAAATATTTTTTGTTTGAATGAAAAATCCATTTTAATGAAACATTTAAAGTTAAGAAGGTTCTATTTTCCCCCTTCAGTATTGCCTGAAAAAGATGTTTGAATATTAAGAAAATCATGAAAATATTATAATAGATTTTTTATTTATTTACACCATGGTGTTAGATGATTATTATTATTTTTTCGCTAAAAAAAAGGCCCATCGTGCAAGGGATCAAACTGCGTGGATAACAAATGCCATCAGCATGTGCCTGAGGTAAGCTTGCCAGTTGAGAAGGAAATCCATCTGTAAGCACAATATCAGAGCCAAGCTCTCGAATCCACTTCGTTACCCAGTCAGCACAAAAGTTCCCCTCTCTATGTATATGTGAAATTCTGAACGCCTCCGGCCTTCGCATCATTCAACGTGCATTGTCAAGCAGAACAGAAGATACAGAGTCAGAAGAACTAGCCTTCAAATCGCGGATGACTGAAGACACATCTCCTTCAAGCCAAATTGACTTACTTGGGAAATGAGTAAGCATCAGTCTGAAAGCTTCCCAAGCTCCTCTCAGTTCTGCTTCATGCACAGTCTCATACTCACAAGTAAAACATGCAACAAGCTTCAGCTCTCCTGCATTGTTGCGCACTACACAAGCAACAGTAGCTTGATTACCATCCCAAACAGTTGCATCAAAGTTAATCTTAAGCACCTCTTCTGGTGGTGGAGTCCAGCACACCCAAGCAGAGCTAAAAACTCCACCATCACATCACACTGATTCAGCAACACTGCCAATATCACCTCCACCTGAGCCCGAATATGTTGAGAGGTAGAACAAGACACTCTTCTCTCCCCCTTAAAATACCATTTGTTACGCTGCTTCCAAATTTCCCACATTGAAAACAAGATCAAGCAAGCATATGTATGGGACTTTATCACCTGACCTCCCCAGCTACTACAATTTCCTCAGATGCTCCTGCCAATCTTTGGAAAGAAGGGAGCTAACCTGAAACCCAATGTCAATGCCGACAGCCTGCCACACTTCAAGAGACCAAGGACAGTGAAATATAAGATGTTGAAAATCTTCCACCCCCATTGCACATTAGACATTTCACACTCAGAGCTAGATCCTCCAAAAAGAGAGAAGTTTTAGTTGGACAAAACCTTGAACACCTTCCAACACCAAAAAGCTTAATTCTTTAGGAACATGGCAGCTTCCACGCCTAGCTCCAATCCACCCTATCAGAATCCATCACAGGCAATATAATAATCCTCTTGTAAACCTTACTTACAGAGAAAGCATTCAAATCATCACCCAAAAAGCGAAGTCGATCCTCCACATGAGATGAGAAACAGGCAATGAAGCTCTAGCAATCACAGCTGATGCCGCCGCCTCCGCATGAGAAACAGGCAATTGAAATAATTTATTTGTCATGCTTTGACTTTGGAATATGAATGATTTATGATTAGTTGTTGGATTATTAAGTGAAAAAAGCGTTGGGTAGGTGAATAACAGCACTTTTGCATAATAAGTAAATGTTAAATAAAAAATGGTATCTTTGCAATGGCCTATAATTATAGGAAAATACTTTTCCTACGCGCTTACAACCTGCACATTTTTCTACATGTGGGGCCCTCTTTATTAAGAAAAAATTAATATCATTTAGGGACCCACTGATAGTATTCTTGTGTAGAGAAGTGTGTACATTATAAGCGTGTATCATGCATCCACCTAGAAGGGGGTGAATACGTGATGTCCTAATTAAATGCAAAAAATAAAACTTTTATACTAACTAAAATTATTACACAAAGGATAACCAAAGAGTGAAGCCGAATTTCTCGTGAAGAGTTCTAAAATTTCTCCTCAAGTTTCCTCTTAATTAAGAGTTAAAGTGCTTAACTCAAGTTTCCTCTTAATTAAGAGTTAAAGTGCTTAATTCTTCTTTTGGTTCAAACAAGTGTAAGCACTTGAAAATTTATCAAGCATGTAAAGATAAACAAGTATAATAAAAACATGTAAGATATAAACACGAGTAGAGTAGATAGAGAGATTCAAACATAGGAGAATTGTTTTGAGGTTCAAGCCACTTACTCTATGGGTCTGTTTGGTTGTTGTAACTGACCGTAATTCGTAGTTGTAATTGGTAAAGTCTTTTACAATTGTAAATGAGTTACATGTATGTAAATTTTACGGTGTTTGGTTGGTAATATAAAATTGTAAAGTGGAAAAGTGTATTGTACTTTACGGTGTTTGGTTGTCGTAATGTATAAGTCGTAAGTGAAAAAGTTGACCACAAAATTAACTATTTGGTGATTTTAAAAGTTTTAATACTGCAAATAAATATTAAAAAAGTTAAATATTAAAAAATTTAATATTAATATAAAAAAATATTACAAATTTGTATGACCACAAAATTAACTGTAACTGGGCTGTAAGTGAGTGGTAACTGGGTTGCAAGTGAGTGTTAGTTGAGTTACGTAAGTCTTTTACGAATTACGGTCCAAACAAACGCCGTAGTTGTAACTGGGTAGTAAGTCATTTACGAATTACGGAGTTTTACGCGAAACAAACGGCCCCTATGTTCGCGCCTTCACCGCAATGAAGGATTTCCAGTATAATTGATCATATAAGATCACTCGGTGTCGCAACTCCTACAAATTCCCTCAAGAACTTTTGAACCCACAAGTCCATCACTTATTTCCGCAAGAACAACATACAACATGAACCCGCAAGCTCTCCCAGGCCGCAACCTCTAACTCCTCAAATACAAAGGTGAAAACACTTGGTGATCAATTTCTTGATCACAAACAAAGTACTCTCACAAACAATAACCTATAGGGTAGATTTGGCAATGAAGCCTCAAGCTTGTGTGAGAAAATTAGATAGATGTGAAAGTGAAAAAACTCTAGAAAAATTCTTTTAAAAACTCTCGAGAAGCACTTTTGAAAACTCTCTTTTGATATGAAATGAAGCTCTAAAACTTGTTAAAAAATTTGTCAAGGATAGGTTAATTGGCACAAGAAAATTGGTTGAGAAAATCTTGGTAAAACTCACCACAAAACCCCAATTTATATAGCTCTAGAAAACAGAGTCATTAGGGCAAAACACAGGCTGACATAGCATGTCGGTCGACCGGTCCAGTCGAGTGCTCAACGGCTAGTTTTTTAGCCGTTGGGGTTGCCGGTCGACCGCGCCCAACTCCAGAGAGCTGTGCTCTCTAGTGGTCGACCGAGCGGTCGACCGAAACCCAAAACAGAGAGCACTACAAGATCTGTGGACAATCGGATGGTCGACCAACATGCACAAGCACAAGGTTATGCATATCTGGTCGAACAGGAGGTCAACCGACAGAGCAACTGCTCTAGGCTAGCGGTCGACCGGGATTAACCCAAAATCTGATTTTTTTATCTTTTTAAAAAACATTTAAATCCAAATAATTCTCTGTGAAATCTACAAAAATAAGTTCATGTAAATACACTAGAGTATAAATATGTGTGATAAAAAATCACACATATTATAAACATGTGTACTATTTTTTTAGATGATAAATACAGTTTTGAAAACATAAACTATTTCGAATATTATTTTTTCAAAAAGAAACTTTAAATGAAAAATAAGTTTTTCCAAAACTTATATAAATACAGAAATAAGTTTCTCAAACTCAAATGTGTATGGATAAAATCCAATACACATATAAAATCATATGAACTTGTTTTTGATGAAATCTACTCGTGAGACTCAAAACGAGTTAAACCAAAAATCGAAATTTTGTCCTTGAAATCAATAGCAAACTTTGTGTGTGTGTGTGTGATAGTTTGAGCAATCAAAACTAATATATACTTTACACAAATTCTAAATATTCTTATAAATTAGAGTCTTCTTCTCCTCTTTGACTCGATCCAAACTTGATTCCTTGAGCTAGACTCCTTCTTGAGTTCTTGATGTGTTCTTTATGCTCGATCTCTTAATCACCATGAGTTAGTTTTAAAACTTGATTTTGAATCTTTTGTTGAAGTTAAACACCAATTAAGATCATGATTGAATATCTGAAACTTAAATAACACGTGATCATTAGTACTATAACTACATGAGTTAATCATCATCAAAACTAAAGTGATGAACCTTTGGGCCAACAATCTCTCCCTTTTGATGATGACAAAACTCATGGAGTTATATATACATGAATTAGTAAAAGCTTATAAAACTCTCTTAACTCATGCATAGCAAATAACATATAGATATTCAATAAGGCCCATAAAATATATATATATGCATAAAACATGAAATATGCATATATAAACTCTACAAATTCTCTACCCCTTTTGCCAATTCATCAACAAAAAGTTAAATAAAACAAAATAAATGTATATGTAATATAAATCTATGATGAGGAGAGACGTCAAGTTAACTCCCCCTGCATACATGCATTACATGGAGAAGGGATGATTATACCCTAACCCGTATAAGTATAATATACAATTTATAGATGGAGATGTGAAGCTCCTCATACACATGTATATGATATAGAAAAGAGTAGTCAAACTCTTTTTTATACAATAAACTAATCATAAATTTACATATAGAGGAGATATTAAGTTAACTCCCCTTGTATATAGGCAATACAAATCAAAATAATATACCAATTAATTATTTTTGATATCATTTAAAATACCACTTATAAATAAACATAAACATAGATGCCATTTAGAAAAACAATTTAAAATGAAGAAACCAATTGTCATAATTGATACCAATAGAAAATATGAACAATTTGCTAAAAGATCTCAAAAGAATGATAGTAAAGATAAGAAACCAATTTAAATAAAAAAATTTCTCTCCCTTTTTGAAACAACCATAAGACCAATGCATAAGCTTTTAAAAGAATGTACTAATTGAAATCACCTAGAGGGGGGGTGAATAGGTGATAGTGCTAATTTAGAAACTAAATGCGGAAATTAAAACTTAATTGCAACTACACTTAATGCAACCAACGAGTGTAGCCGAACTCCCCGTGAAGGGCTCTGGACTAACTCCTCTTGATTCCTCTGAATAAGAGTTGAGGTGCTATATGAAGCTCTCGTGGTTAAGCACAAGTGAGGCACACACAAACAAACCAAGCATATGATATGAATGAGCAATATGAATAGATGCAAGGCAAAATAATAAGAGAGAGAGTTGAGAGTCAATGGATCAAACGCAAAGACAAAGATATGTTTCGAGGTTCGAGCCCCTAGCTCTACATTCCTGCCTTCACGAGAAGGATTTCCAATCCACTAACTTGTCTACCAAGGACTCCCACCGAGGGAACCTCCACCGAGGAGGATTTGTACAACAAGGGAGTACCGAACTCCTCTCTCAACCAACAACCTCCACCGAGGCAATACAAATACAATCCACCTCTACCGAAGAGGGATCCAAACAACACCAACTCCACCTCACCAAGAGGGAGTAAACAACAATCTCAACCTCTACCAAAGAGGGAGCAAACACCACTCCAATCAACCTCTACCAAAGAGGGATACAACAAATGAGGGTTTACAACTTGGTGGTATCTTTCAACCACAAACAATTTCTTTTCCACAAAACAAAATGATCCTAAATAGATAGGATAGAAGATATAGCTTAAGTGTGGAAATCAAGGTGTTTTGGAAATCAAATAACAAAGAAAAATCCTTGGGAAAACACTTGCAATATGATAAATGAAGATCTAAAGCAATATCCCAAAAACTTATTTTTCTTTAATTTTTCAAACCCTTGAAACAATAAAGATGAAATCTTTTTGATCTAAAACACTTTTGAAACTTGTTTCATAAACCAGAGAATAGGAAAATTTTTGGCTCTCAAAATCTTGTCAAAATCCCAAAGAAATGGGGTATAAATAGGCCTCTCTAAAAATATAGCCGTTGGCTGTTTTTTCAGCCAGCACGGCTGGCGGTCGACCGCCAACGGTCGATTTTTCGACCGTTGGAGGAAGCCGGTTGACCGTCCGGTCGACCGCCCAAAAACAGAGAGCAGAGCTCTCTGGTCCGGTCGACCGGCCCAATGCCAGGCCCAGACGTGCACAGGCTGTGCACGTCGGTCGACCGCCCGCCCGGTCGACCGGCTCCTAGGTCGGTCGACCGTGAGGTCGACCGACAGAGCCTGTCAGGCACTGTTCTGAGTCAGAAAAATATGTTAAAAATATTTCTAAAAATTACCATAAATCTTCTAAGAATTCACAAAAATAGTTTTATCATTTTATATTGAAATACAAACTTGTGATAAAAATTTCAAGACAAATATCAAACATATTGAATCATTTTTGTGTCTTAAAAATTTTATCAAAAATCAAAACCTGTATTTTATCAAACTTGAATTTTTCAACACATGAATAGGAAAGTTAAAATAAGTTTGTCTAGGAAGTTAAGCATGCATGTATAGAATGAATCTACTATACATAAACCAATTAAACTTGTTTTGATCTACTATTCATGAAAACAAATATCGGTTAAGCCAAAAACCGAAAAACCAATATCCAAACATAAAACGTGTGTGTATTGTGCACTTGAGCATATCAACTATCTAATCTTTACAAATGGATCTAAACTCAAAACTAAACTAGGATACCTAAGTCTTCTTGACGATCTTCCATCTTCAAGTCGACTCGATCCAAAACGTGATCCACCGAGTTAGACTCCAACGAGTGCTATATATGATCTTGATGCTCGGGCTCTGGAATCACCATGTGAAAGCTTCCAAACTCCTTTGTTGAAGCTAATCACCTACTAATATTTTGATTAATGATCTGAAACTAAAATCACAAGATTATTAGTAAACATAACTACATGAGTTAATCATCATCAAAACTAGAGTGGAAGGCCTCTGGGCCAACACTAATTTATTTGA
Source organism: Agave tequilana (assembly GCA_038442645.1). Classification (NCBI taxonomy): domain Eukaryota; kingdom Viridiplantae; phylum Streptophyta; class Magnoliopsida; order Asparagales; family Asparagaceae; genus Agave; species Agave tequilana. The sequence goes on along the minus strand of JAVJIF010033504.1, from coordinate 111,717 downwards.
AATCAAATCAAGCTTAGCACGAATTCGATTGTATTATAAAAATATGTATAAACATTGTTAAACATTGCACAATCAATCATATATATGTATGTATACCAATTGAAATACCACTTGAAATATAATGCAAATATATAGGTAAACATGAATGAGTATATAAAAAATTAATTTCATGAGAATTATGTGTATAACTCATTGAAATCACCTATCTACATGAACATATCAAAAGAATAGATATTTAAGAGCATACAAAACAAGATCACCTAACCAACCGCCTTCACAGGGTGGTATTTTCAAAAATGAATATATGAAAATAGTTGAGAATAGATTAAAAACACTACCAAGTGAAGAATAAAAAAATAATTTTAAAAATTAGTTTAAGATTCTACAAATATGAAACAAATCAAATATATCTCATGAAACATGATATTTAACCTATATAGCATAAACATGCTCATGAATAAATGCAAGAAACAAAATCGATTTGCAATCACATGAGTAAAAAAAGTGTGTGCACAAAATTCATGTAAGAATCATATTCATGAAGATAAAAACAATAAGACGCTAAACTTATATAAAATTCTTTTTAAACTTTGATATATAGAAAACTTGATTTGTAAAAACATGAAAATACAAATCAAGGAAATTCTTTTTCACAAATATGTTTATCATATAATATGCAAGAATCATCAAAACTAAGACATACAAGTACAATCAAATATGAATTGAGTATACAAATAAAATAAAACATGTATAGCATTAGAATCAAGTGTATCTCAAGAATTGTACATGTATAACACAAATTATAACAATATTTACATATAATCATATGATTTAAACATATAAATCATGATATGCTTTCAAATAAAGCATATGCAAAAATATATTCTTAAATAAGAAGGCATACAAATCCGCTTGAAAACATGAAAATAATTTTAAAAATACATGCATAACTTAACAACCAATCAACTCATTTTTAAGCACAAAACAACATATAACAGAGTTTAGGTTACTTCACTAGCATATATACATTTAAGAAAATAAAATATTTTAAAATGGAGGATGAGATGGTTACCATACCGATGTGCTAATCCATTTCTCCAAAACTCGGTGATTCTCCCACAAAACTCCTTGATAGTGATGCGTCCATTGATTTATCCACCAAGCTCAATTGCAACCACCACCAAGGTACCAATCCTCTCACATCTTATGAGAGCCCACACTTACATAAAAAATATTTGGTTGGATCCTTGAAGGTTAGTATTGCTATGAACCCAAATATTCTTACTTGTAAAAATTGAATCATTTAATCTATCCTAACAAAATTTTGTAAGATGGTCTTTGTGATCACATGTGTACAAGTTTACACTCTAACATATATATGAGAGTGAGCATGGTGCACATAAGATGTATGCCGAGGAGTATGTGCATGAACATGTGGAGCTTATTTTTTTTGAAAAAAGATTTCCAATCTTTTATGGTCAAAAGTACATTGGCTCAAAGTTGAACCTAAACAATCAATGTTCTTCGTCAAAATACAAATTTTATTTTCAATATTATAAAAAGACAACATGAGTATGAGAAACAAAATTCTTTTCACTTTGATAATAGGAATAGAAATCTTTTCTTTTTCAACCAAAGCATTTTTCAAAGAGTCTTTTTCTTTTGAAATAAAAATAATTTTCATTTTCAAAACTCATTTTCTTTAGAAATGAAGTCGACTATATTTTTCAAGGATTTATTTTCTTTTGAAGCAATTTTAAATTTATTTTGAAAAGAATCTTTATTTTAAACGGAATCATTTTCTTTTTTCAAACGTTTGTTTTCAACCTTTGACAAATCATATTTTTCAAGAACTTTTTGACAAAACATAGTAAGAATATCATATGATATATTATCATTTCCATTAAGCTCGGATTCTGAATTTACCTCAAGAGGGTGATCTCCTTAGACCATGTAGCACATGTCAGAAGTAACACTTTCTTTATCCAAATCTCTCTCCTTCTTATTAGGCATTTGTTCACCAAGAGTGAACAAAGTGTTCCATATTTAAAAAATTTGAATTAAAGTTAGAAATATTAGATAAATAATCATCATGTTAACTTTAAAGCATGAATGACTTTTGTATTAGCCTCAAGATAATTGTCATTTACAATATATGATTGTTTAGTGGTGGCAAGATAAACATGTATATACCAAGAGTTTTAAGATAAATAAACATATTAACTTTCTAATTTTAGAAGTTAAGAATATCAAATATGGGAGGTGCAAGAATCTATGTGTGTGTAAACAAATTATGTGATTAACAAGCTAAAGATCTTTAACTCTACGTTATTAGACTCAAATCAAGAGCACCAAGCTCTGATACTAATTGTATCACTTAGAGGGGGTGAATAGGTGATGTGCTAATCAAATGAGAAAATTAAAACTTTTATACCAACTAAAACTATCACACAAATGATAACCAAAGAGTGAAGCTGAATTTTCAATGAAGAGCTCTAGAACTTTTCCTCAAGATTCCTCTTGATTAAGAGTTGATGTGCTTAATTGCTCTCTTGGTTCAAACAAATGTAAGAGCATGAAATACATCAAGCATATAAAAATAACAAGTATAATAAGAGCATGCAAGATATAAGAGAGTAGATAAGAGATAAGCAATCACAAACACGAGAGAATTGTTTTGAGGTTCGATCTACTTACTCTACGTCTCCGCCTTCACCGTAATAATGGATTTTCACTATAATTGATTCCGCAATATCACTCGGTGCCACAATACTTACAAGTTTCCTCGAGAACTCTTAGACTCGTAAGTCCCACACTTGTTCCCGCAAGAACAACAAACAATGCTAACCTGCAAAATCGTCGAGGTCGAAACTCCAACTCCTCAAATATAAAGGTGGAAATACTTGGTGATCAATTTCTTGATCATAAACAAAGTACTCTCACAAAAAGAATATTATAAGATAGATTTGACAATGAAAGCTCAAGCTTGTGTGAGAAAACTAGATAGATTTAAAAGTAGAAAAACTCAAGAAAAATTCTTTTGAAAACTCAAGAGAAGCACTCTTGAAAAATCTTTTTTAATATGAAATTGAAGCTCTAAACTTGTTAAAAAATTTATTGAAGATGGGTATATAAGCACAATAAAACTGGTTGACAAAATCTTTTTAAAACTCAGTCCAAGACCCCAATTTATAGAGCTCTAGAAAATAGAGCCATTGAGCCAAAATACAAGCTAAAATAGCATGTCGATCGACCGGCCGTCGAGTGCCCAACGACTAGTTTTCTAGCCATTGGGGTTGCTGGTCGACGCCGTGCTGTAGACCGCGCCCAACTCCAGAGAGCTGTGCTCTCTGGCAGTTGACCGAGCCCAAAACAGAGAGCACTACAAGATCTGTGGTCGACCAACATGCATAAGCACAAGGTTGTGCATATCTAGTTGATTGGACGGTCAACTGACAGAACAACTACTCTGGGTCGATCAGGCTAAGCCTAAAATCTGATTTTTCTATCTTTTTAAAATATATGTAAAATTCAAAAAACTCTCTATAAAATCTACAAAAATAAGTTCATATAAATACACTAGACGATAAATATATGTGGTCATAAATTAACACATATTACAAACTTGTGAACTTCCTTTTGAGATGATAAATACAATTTTGAAAACAAACTATATTGAAAACTATTTTCCCAAAACTAAACTTTAAATGAAAAAATAAGTTTTTTCAAAACTTGTATAAATACAAAATAAGTTTCTCAAACCCATTTGAAGCACCAATGTGTTTGATGAAACACACATGATGATAGAAATAACTCTAGATACTAAAAACGAGTTAAACCTAAAATTGAAACTTTTGTTCCTGAAAATCAATATCAAATTTGTGTATGTGTGCGAGCTTGAGCAATCAAAACTAATTTATACTTTACACAAATTCTAAACATTCTTACAAACTAGAGTCTTCTTCTCCACTTTAACTTGATCCAAACTTGATTCCTTGAGCTAGACTCCTTCTTGAGTTTCTTGACATGTTCTTTATGCTCGAGCTCTTGAATCACCATGTGTTAGTATCAAAACTTGACTTTGAATCTTATGTTGAAGCTAAACACCAACTAATTCTTATTAAATATCTGAAACTTAAGTAACATAAGATCATTAGTACTATAACTACATAAGCTATTCATAATCAAAACTAGAGTGGTAGACCTTTGGGCCAATATATCATTTAGGGACCCACTGGTATTAATCTTGTGTAGAGAAGTGCGTATGTTGTAAGTGTGTAGGAGAAGAATATTTCATACATTGTACCTATTTCCCTCGTATATGATCTTGTATCCAATTGTGGCAATAAACACATTCGAGTAATATTTAGCAAACAATATTCGTTTGGGAGGATATGGATAGGCTCACATTGTGCTCCTTAGAAGGCCCAAAAGAAAGCCTCCTAGAGGATGGCCCATAGAAGTTAAGGGCAACTGAGCCCAGAGTCGACCAAGGTCAGCCCGCCCTACGAGCCTAGTCAAAAACTTGTGTGCAGTGTTCCAATTGTAAGGTATGTCATATCTAGCTCAGTAGGTCTCTATTTCCTTTACAGAGTTCTCACTTTTCATTAAGCTAACTTGAGCATCTGAAGGGTTTTTAGGTCAGGAACCAGACTCAGCCTCCTCTGACCTTGGTTGAATTGTGTTGTCCGGGCCGACAGGCAAACTGTCCTATTCCCCATACGACATTAGGAAGCTCACTTCTGAGCTCGTAATCCCGTCCCCATCAAATCGAGGTTCCTCCTCCAAATACAAGAGGGTAACAACATGTTGAAATCACCTAGAGGGGGAGGTGAATAGGTGATAGGCTAATCTAATGAACTAAATGCGGAATTAAAAACTTAATAGCTACAACACTTAATGCAACCAACGAGTGTAGCCAAATTCCCAGTGAAGGGCTCTGGACTAACTCCTCTTGATTCCTCTGAATAAGAGTTGAGGCGCTATATGAAGCTCTTGTGGTTAAGCACAAGTGAGGCACACAAACACACAAGCATGTATATGAATAGCAATATGAAATGATGCAATGACACAATATAAGAGAGAGAGAGAGAGAGAGAGTTAGAGTCAATGGATCAAACGCAAATAACAAGATTTGTTTCGAGGTTCGAGCACCCAGCTCTACGTCCCCGCCTTCACCGAGAAGGATTTCCAATCCACTAACTTGTCCACCTAGGACTCCACACAGGGAACCTCCACCGAGGATTTGGGGCAAATACAACCGGGAGTACTGAACTCCTCTCTCAGCCAATACAACCTCCACCGAGGCAACACAAACACCACCTCACACAAGAGGGGTAGGCCCTTAGCCAAACAACCACAATCTACCTCACACTTGAGGGATAGGCCTGTAGCCAACACCAACTCCACCTCTCACTAGAGGGAGTAAACCACAATCTCAACCTCTACCAAAGAGGAGCTAACCACCACTCCAATCAACCTCTACCAAAAAGGAATACAACAAATTAAGGAGGGTACAACAAGGTGGTCTATTTCAACCACAAACAAATCCCACAAATAAAAGATCCTATAGATAGGATAGAGTGATATGGCTCAAGTGTGAAAAACAAAGTGTTTTGATCAAAGAAATCACTTGAGAAAACACCAATAGATATAGAATTTATAGATCAAAAACCAATTCCCAAAAGGATTAATTTCTTTGAAAAATCAAACACTTTTAAACAAATAGAGAATAGGAATTTTGAATTCAAAATCTTTTTGCTGAAAACACTTGAAGAGTTTAGAATTTTTCTCATTTGAAAACTTAACCAAAATCCCAAACAAATGGGTTTTAATAAGCCCCAAGAGAAACTAGCCGTTGGGCTGATTTGTTTAGCCTTGAGACTGGCGGTCGACCGGCCCGATCGACCGCCAACGGTCAAATTTTTGACCGTTGGGGCTAGCGGTCGACCGCCCGGTCGACCGTCCCAATCCAGAGAGCAAATGCTCTCTGGCCGGTCGACCGCTCGGTCGACCGCCCACGCCTTACGGTCGACCGGTCGGTCGACCGCCCCCACCCGAGAGTGGGGTACTTGCAGTCAGTCGACCGCTCGGTCGACCGGCCCAAGTGGCTAGCCAAGCGTGCACGTTTTGTACACGTCGGTCGACCCGGTCCGATCGACCGACTCTGGGTCCGGTCGACCGGCCCGGTTGACCGCCAGAGCCTGGCAGGCTGATTGGGACAGAAAAACTTGGTTTTAAATAATTCTAAAAATCCCATAAATTCCTTAAAAATTCACAAAAATAATTTTAGCATAATGCATTGAAATACAAACTTGTGTGAAAAATTTCAACACAAATTTCAAACTTTTTGAACCATTTTTGTGTTATGAAATTTCGCCGAAAACCAAAATCCGTATTTTTCCAAACTTAGATTTTTCAAATGAAAATTCGTTTTGTCCAAAACTCATCCAAATACAAAAACATGATACTTAAACACTTTGAAGCATGTTGCATATGGACCTAAGTCCAATATACATGAGACATATATATATATATATATATATATATATATATATATATATATATATATATATATATATATATCCATGTTTTTGACTTTAAATACGAAAATATGTTTTGTTAAAATACCAAAACATCAAAACTCATGAATAGGCATATCAAAATAAGTTTGTCTAAGATATGAAGCATGCATGTATATAGAACACATCTAATGTACATTAAACCACGTAAACTTGTTTTGAATCTATCTATTCATGAAAACCAGATCGGTTAAACCAAAAACCGAAAACCAAAACATGAAAACTAGAAACACGTGTGTGTGTGTTGTGAACTTGAGCATACCACACTATCGAATCTTTACAAATGGATCTAAAATAAAAACTAAACTAGGTACCGAAGTCTTCTTGACGAACTCCGTCTTCAAGTCGACTCGATCCAATCTGTGATCCACCGAGCTTGACTCCAACGAGTGCTATATATGATCTTGATACTCGGGCTCTGGAATCACCATGTGAAAGCTTCCAAACCATCTTTGTTGAAGCTAATCACCTACTAATATCTTGGTTAGAGATCTGAAACTAAACATCACAAGATTATTAGTAAACATAACTACATGAGTTAATCATCATCAAAACTAGAGTGGAAGGCCTCTGGGCCAACACATGTGACTTTAACATCGGCTCAGAAGACAACCTCGATCCCCTAGGTCAGCACATCAATAAAGATCGACCTCTATGATTGATCTCCTGACCCTATGGACCATGTTCCAAGGGTACATAGGCGTCATGGAGCACCATAGAGTGGATGCTCGAGATTCTCATTTTAGTTTTCTACTACTTTAAAGACGAAAGTGCGAGACTAGCATAACAGATTACTTCTCTCTTCTATCACCTCCTTTAAGCAACCTGCCAGATACTTCATCCAATAACTTATCACAAGCTAACAACAAAGAAAGAACTCAACTGCTCACTATTTCCATAGTGCAACAATGGAACAAGCCCCCTGAAGACTATCTTCAGAGGTTCAATATAGAACAATTATAAGTGGAGAAAGAGAATCACAATATCATTACTGCCACCTTCACCAACTATAGAGAGAGAGAGGAGATAAAATATTATGATGGAATTTCTTTAAAACTCATCAGGAAATATAGTGTAGAAATCGAAAGTCAAAAGAAGCGAGAATGACACGAGAACGGAGCGTATATCAGGCCAGCAGCAGGGCCGGTCGACCGCCCGGTCGACCGGTGTGCACAAACTTGCACAAGGCAGCTCGGTCGACCGCCCGGTCTACCGTAGCAGAAGAACGGTCGACCGTTCAGTCATCTGACTTGCATGAAGAACTCTCAATTGGACACGGTCGACCGGGTGCTTAGGTCGGTCGACCACCGGTCGACCAACAGGTGTATCTGGGCGCGGATCTGTCTCTCCTTTCAGGATTTGGACTTCATTTATGAATTGGAGACGAATCCAATTAAGGTTTCCTAATTCTTGGGTCTCTTTGGCTATAAATAAAGGGGCAGAGCCCTCTTGAATAGTATGCAAGGTATAAATTGTATTGATTGTTGAATCAATAAAATCTCTCTCCCCTTGCCTCGAGGATGCAGGCAAAATTGTCGAACCTCTTAAATATTGTGTTTGTTTTCTCTCTTGTTTCTTATTTTTATTCTTCTTAGGGTACTTCTATGTTACATATATTGGTTCCTCGCTGGCTGTTGCCTCGCGCGCAACAAGTGGTATCAGAACATCCCAGGTTCATCGTGGGATAGTGTGTCGATTCCAAGAGCATTGGTTGTTGTTTGACAGAGATCGTGTGTCAATCTCGGAGCATCATTGAGACTGTTTGTGGGATCGTGTGTCGATCTCAAAACAGCATTTGCATTGCTGAAGAAATCAGATTTGGTGGAGTAGATCGTTTAGAAACTCTTCTAGGATTTTACTTTGAGGTAAAAATCATATTTTTATCTACTTTTTTGATTTAACTCTGTTTGATTTCGCAATGCTTTGAGGGAACCATTGAAAAACTGGCCGAAGATAATACATCTATGGTGAAATCCATGAACCCACATCCTTTGAAGACTGGTGTGGTGAAGTTTGATGACAAGAACAACTTCAGTATGTGGAGATGTGAGGTGATGGATGCACGTCGGCATCAAACCTCGAGGACACTCTGCTATTAGAAAAAAAGCGTGATTCTACTTCTGAAAAGATTTGAGACAAGATGAACCGAACAATGTGTAGTTTGATCAGGTCTTGTCTGATACAAGACATCAAGTACCATGTGTTACATGAAACATCTGCAAAGCAGTTGTGGGAGATCCTGGAGAAGAAGTATCTGACGAAGAGCATCGAGTTGCGATTGCAATTGAAGAAGAGGCTTTGTTACTTCCAGATGAAGAGAGGACTCTCCGTTGATGAACACATGAATAACTAAACCAAGCTTCTTACAGATGTAGTTAATGTGGATGTCAAGATTGATGAAAAGGATAAGGCAGTGATTCTTTTGAATTCTCTTTCGGACGAAGAGTATGATACATTTACTCATATCTTGATCAATGGTAGACAAAATATTTAAGTATAATGAGGTGTCGGCTGCTCTTGTAAACTATGAAGTAAGGAGGCAAGATAGATTGTCTTCTCACGGGAGTACATCAGTAGAGGCATTGGCGGTTAGAGAGAGAAGTTCCAATAAGAAAGGAAAAGGTGATCACGGAAGATCGAAGTGAAATCACCTAGAGGGGGTGAATAGGTGGTAGGCTAATCTAATGAACTAAATGCGAAATTTGAAAACTAATTGCAATAACACTTAATGCAACCAACGAGTGTAGCCGAATTCCCGGTGAAGGGCACTGGACTAACTCCTCTTGATTCCTCTGAATAAGAGTTGAGGCGCTATATAAAGCTCTCGTGGTTAAGCACAAGTGAGGCACATAAACACACAAGCATGTATATGATATAGCAATATGAATCAATGCACAAAGTAATAGAGAGAGTAAGAGTCAATGGATCAAACGCAAACAACAAGATTTGTTTTGAGATTCGAGCACCCAGCTCCTCGTCCCCCCCTTCACTCAGAAGGATTTCGAATTCACTAACTTGTCCACACAGGACTCCCATACAGGGAACCTCTACCGAGGATTTGGGGTAACTACAACCGGGAGTACACAACTCCTCTCTTTACAAACACAACCTCTCACTATAGGCTAAGGCACAAAGCCACCAATATCAATCACCTCACAACTTGAGGGATAAACACAAAGTCAAACAAGGATCACCTCACACTTGAGGGATACAACCCAATTGCACAACCTCCTCTACACAAAGAGGGAAAGGCACAAAGCCAAGCAATGATAAGGGTTTACAACTTGGTGATCAAAAAATCACAAACCAATTTCTTTTTCACAAAAACAAGGATCCTATAGAGAGGATAGAATGATAGGCTCAAGTGTGGAAAACAAAGTGTTTTTAACAAAGAAAATCACTTGGGAAACTCTCCAAAAAGATATAGAATTTTAGATCAAAAATAATTCTCAAAAGACTATTTTCTTTGAAATAACAAAACACTTTTAAAACAATGAAGATTGATCTTTTAGCACTAAGAAACTCTTTTCAAAAACTTGTATAAACACTAGAGAAAGCTCAGAAATTTTGGCTCAAAAATTCTTAGAGAAAACCTCTCTCAAATAGGGTTTTTATAGTCTCTTTAAAAAAAATAGCCGTTGGCAGCAAATATGACCAGTTTTGACCATCCGGTCGACCGGCCGATCGACCAGTCAACGGTCGAATTTTGACCGTTGCTGCTTCCGGTCGACCGCCCGGTCGACCGGAGCAACCCGAGAGTGGGTTGTTTTCAGTCGGTCGACCGCTCGGTCGACCGGCCAACTGACACGGCCAAGTGCACATTCTTGTGCACGTCCGGTCGACCGCTCCGGTCGACCGGCTCCTGATCCGATCGACCGCCAGAGCCTGGCAGAAACTATTTTGGGACTGAAAAACTTGATTTTTTAATTTCTAAAAAATCCCATAAAATCTCTAAAAATCCACAAAAATAGTTTCTAAAATTATATTTGATATACAATATGTGTTAAAAATTTCAACACATATTTCAAACTATTTGAACCATTTTGTGTTATACAAGTTTTGCCGAAAAACAAAACCTGTATTTTCCAAAACTTGGATTTTTCAAATGGAAATCCGATTTTTTCAAAACTCATCCAAATACAAAAACATGATATAGAAATAACTTTTAGGCATGATGTATATGGATATAATCCAATATACATGAAACATATATATATATATATATATATATATATATATATATATATATATATATATATATATATATATATATATATATATATCCATGTTTTTGACTAAAAATCCAAAATACGTTTTGTTAAAATACCAAAACACCAAACTCATGAAATAGACATCAAATTAAGTTTGTTTAAAAGATGAAGCATATATGTATATAGAACACATCTAATATACATTTAAACAATGTAAACTTATTTTGAATCTATCTATTCATGAAAACCAAGATCGGTTAAACCAAAAACCGAAAACCAATAAACATGAAACTAAAATAAGTGTGTATGTTGTGAACTTGAGCATATCACACTATCTAATCTTTACAAATGGATCTAAACACTAAACTAAACTATGTATCGAAGTCTTCTTGACGAAATCCGTCTTCAAGTCGACTCGATCCAAACCGTGATCCACCGAGCTTGACTCCAACGAGTGCTATATATGATCTTTGATGCTCGGGCTCTTGAATCACCATGTGAAAGCTTCCAAAACATCTTGTTGAAGCTAATCACCTACTAATATCTTGATTAGAGATCTGAAACTAAACATCACAAGATTATTAATAAACATAACTACATGAGTTAATCATCATCAAAACTAGAGTGGAAGGCATCTGGGCCAACACGAAGTCCAAGCCAGGTTTCAGATATCTAAAGAAGAACCAGTGCGCCTTTTACAAAGAACTAGGGCGCTGAAAAGTTGATTGTTTAAAGGCCAAAGTTAAGAAGAAGGAGTCAAAGACTGAGGTAAATAGGGATGGGCAGAGTTCGGTTATAACCGAAATAACCAATCAAAAACCGAAACCCGAACCCGAACCGAACCCGAATCGAATCGGACTAATTTGGTCGGGTTTCGGTTTTATGTTCTAAAAATCGAACCCGACCGAACCGAACCGAATATCTCACCCTATATATCACCCTACTCAAATTCAATTTAGTGAATCATATAGTTCATAATAAAAATCGGTGGAAGCTTATCTCATTACTTTTAGTAATAGCATCTTTTTTAATGTTGAATATGTGAAAGCCACACCATCACAATTGAGAATAATATTTGTATTAATATAGTTTTATTTCATTCTTTTCATTAAAAGTTAGTAATAATTATATGAGCTTTGATATTAAGAGCTCAAATATAATGTAAAAATTTTAGAATATGAAATTTGCAATTCACATTAAGTTTAAGGTCTTTTCCTTATTTCTAATTTGGGTGATGGATATTTGAGATTAGAATATTAAAGGATGATAATATAATGGTGATTAAAAAATGCAAGAAATGATAATAATATATTGGCCTAACCGAAAAAACTGAAAAACCGAACCGAATTGAGTCGATTCAATTCGGTTCGGTTACTAAGTCTAATTGGTTCGGTTCTGTTTTGCAAAAATTAGCAAAAACCGAATCGCACCGACCGATGCTCACCCCTAAAGGTAAACTTCGCACAGGTGGTCAGTACTCATGCCAGTACTTCACCAGCAGGTGGATCATAGTCAAACTCATTGGTATTCTCTTTCTCTGTTACTACTCCTATCGTTAGTTATTCGAGAGATTCTAAGTGGATGTTAGATACTAGAGCTACCTACCATGTATGCCCGAACAGGGATTGATTTTCTAGCTTCAAGAAGCTAGACGGATATTCTATTATCATGAGTGATGATCGCTGATATAACATGGAAGGTATAGGAACAGTCCAGATCAAGATGTTTGATGGGATGATATGGTAATTGAAGAAAGTGAGGTATGTACCTCAACTTAAGAGAAATCTTATTTCAATTGGTGCTTTGAAAACATTGGGTTTTGAGGTATCAATAAAAGATGGAGTTCTCAAGATGACCAAGAGCTCAATAGTGGTTCTGAAGGGCGTTCGGCGGAACAATCTCTACTACTTGAAGGGTAGTACTGTTACAGGACATGTTGCGACTTCTACATAGACAGATGATGATCAACCAGGCTGAGGCATATAAGGTTCGGACATACAGGTGAAAAGTCTTTACAAGTTCTTGCAAAGCAAGGACTATTGAAAGATGTCAGAACTTGCAAACTGGATTTCTGTGAATATTGTGTCATTGAAAAGAAGACCAATGCGAAATTCGGCACAACGACTCACTGCACCGAGGGAATTCTGTATTATGTTCACACCGACGTTTTGGGACCTACCAAGACTGCATCTATTAGAGATAACCACTACTTGGTGACTTTCATTATTGACTATTCTAGGCAATATTGGGTATATACCATGAAGCACAACGAGAAAGTCCTAGAATTATTTGTGGAATGGAAGAAGAATTTGGAGAAAAGTACGGGAAGGAAAATCAAGGTCCTCCAGTCAGATAACAAAGATGAGTATAAGTATAATCCTTTCCTAAGGCTATATCGTGATGAGGGCATAGATATACACTTCACAGTAAGGAAAATACCGCAACAAAACGGGGTAGCATAAAGGATGACATGACTTTGCTAGAGAAGGTCCGATGCATGTTGTCCAACTCCGGATTACCAAAGAATTTTTGGGCTGAGACTTTTGACATATGCTTGCTATCTTGTCAACAGTTTGCCTTCATCTGCAATAGGAGATAAAACTCCTCTGGAGGTTTGGTTAGGGAAAGTTGCTCAAGATTATGATTCACTAAGGGTATTTGGGTGTCTGTTCCTACCATATTAAGGAAGACAAGTTAGACCCAAGAGAGAAGAAAGGAGTGTTCGTAGGATTCAAGAGAGAAATAAAAGGCTACAAAATTTGGGATCCTAAGGACAGAAAATTTGTCCTCAGCAGAGATGTCACATTCGATGAGGCTTCAATGTCGAAGTTTACAATCTCTTAGCAGATGGAGATTGAGAAGACCAAAGCGGTTTCGTAGCAGGTTGAGAGTGATGCTACCTCACCATCTCTAGAAAGGTCAGTTTCTTTAAAGATCATACTCACGGTGACACAGAGTAGTGATCATGTAGTCGAGCAGGATGCTGATGATGAGGATCAAGAACAGGTTATGGGTGATGTCCATGAATCCGTTGCCGTTGGAAGACCCAGAAGAAATCTACGCAAACCTAGTTGTCTCACTACAAATATGATTGTAGTTTATTCTCTCCCAGTCGTCGAAGAGGCAATCCCGTCTACATATAGGGAAGTTGAAATCAGTGCAGAGTCTAGATGTGGAAGGATGCCATGGAAGAAGAGATGAGGTCTCTTCACAAGAACTACACTTGGGAACTGACAGAGTTGCCTAAGGAAAAGAAGGCAATTGGCTGTAAGTGAGTATATGCAAAGAAACATGGATCTCTCTAGGAAGATATTGTATGCTACAAAGCCAGGTTAGTGGCGAAATGCTACGCACAACGAGAAGGCATTGATTACAATGAGGTATTTTTTTTTGTTGTAAAGCACTCGTCAATTCGAATTTTGCTGGTGCTGGTAACACAGTATGAGTTGGATTTGACTAGCTCAATGTGAAGACCGCTTTTCTCTATAGCGATCTTGATGAAGAAATCTATATGACTCAGCCGATAGGGTTTAAAACTGCAGGCAAGGAGAATATGGTATACAAGTTGAATGAATCACTGTATGGATTGAAGCAATCTCCCAGGTAGTTTTACAAGCGTTTCGACAGCTTCATCAGAGGAAAAAGGTACACACACACAACCATTATGACCCATATGTGTATTAAACAAGCTACCTAGGGAGAGTAAATCTATCTATTATTATATATAGATGATATGCTTATTGCTTTTAAGAGCAGATCTGTAATTGATAAATTAAAGAAAGACTTATCTTCCTAGTTCTAGATGAAGGATCTTAGAGAAGTAAAGAAGGTTCTAGGGATGGAGATTGAACGAGATCGAAGGAGTGGTAAGGTGAGCTTGACTCAAAAAGGTATTTGCAAAAGGTACTTCAAAAGTACAACATCGATGGTGATACAAAATTTGTAAGTAGACCACTGACTCCTCATTTCAAGTTAAAAGCCACTATGTCTCCAACTACTATTGAAGAATGTGAGTACATGACTCGCGTGTCATATGCCAGTGCAGTTGGTAGTTTGATATATGAAACGGTGTGTACAAGGCCAGATTTATCACAAGCTATCTCAATGATCAGCAGATACATGCATGATCCTGAAAAGGGTCATTGGGAGGCAGTAAAGTGGGTTTCACGGTACATTAAGGGTACCATAGATGCTGGAGTGATATTCGAGAAGGATTCCACAGGTAAGTAGGAGTGCATTGGATATGTTGACTCTGACTATGCAGGAGACCTTAACAAATACCGGTCTACAACTGGGTATGTGTTTGCATTATCTTAAACACCAGTGAGTTGACGCTCTATTTTACAGTCTACCGTTGCATTGTCTACTACAGAGGCCGAGTGTATAGCGATGACGAAGGCTAAGAAGGAGGCAATATGGCTTCAAGGGTTCCTCGATGACTTGGGGATTGAACAGGATCTGTTGAAGATCAATTATGATAGCATGAGTGCTATCTATTTGACGAAGAACCAGGTGTATCATGCAAGGACGAAGCACATAGACGTCAAGTTCTACTTTGTTCGGGAGATTCTTGATGAAGGTGATATTGAGTTACTAAAGATTCACATAAAAGAGAATCCCACTGATATGCTTATCAAGTTGGTGTCGAGAGTGAAATTTACACATTATAAAGAGTTGCTACATATCCTTCTAGTTACTTGAGCTCGATGGAGCTCGTTTGGATGAACTACGGATGACGTGATCCCTTAGGGAAGGTACGTAGGCAGCCACACTGGTGCAGCCACTTTCAAGTCGATAGGTACTAAGATGAGTTCGGCTTAGATTTGAGAAATCTTCGCTGAGGTGGAAAATTGTAGGGAGAGAGGAGATAAAATATTATAATGGAGTTTTTTTTAAAACTCATCAGAAAATATAGTGCAGAGATCGAAAGCCAAAAGAAGAAACAATGACGCGAGAACGGAGCTATACCAGGCCAGCAGCAGGGCCGGTTGACTGTCCGATTGACCGGTGTGCACAAACGTGCACAGGGCAGCTCGGTCGACCGCCCGATCGACCGTAGCAGGAGAACGGTCCACCGCTCGGTCGACCGACTAGCATGAAGAACTCTCGGTTGGACACGGTCGACCGACATGTCGACCGTGTGCTTAGGTCGGTCAACCGCTCGGTCGACCGACAGGTGATTTGTCTCTCCTTTCAGGATTCAGACTTCGTTTTTGAATTGGAGACGAACTCAATTGACGTTTCCTAAATTTCTGGGACTCTTTGGTTATAAATTATGCAAGGTACAAATTGTATTGATTGTTGAATTAATAAAATCTCTCTCTTCCTTACCTCGAGAATGTAGGCAAATTGTTGAACCTTGTTGAATATTGTGTTTGCTTTCTCTCTTGTTTCTTATTCTTGTTCTTCTTTGAAAGGGAACACCTAGAGGGGGGTGAATAGGTGTTAGTGCTAATCTAAATCTAAATGCGAAACTAAGTGCGCTAAATGCGGAAGCTAATGCAAATATTGCACAAACTTAATACAACACAACAAGTGTAGCCGAATTCCCCGTGAAGGGCTCTGGACTAACTCCTCTTGATTCCCCTTGAATGGGTTGAGGTGCTATGTGAAGCTCTTGTTGGTTAAGTACAAGTTAGGCACACACACAAGCAAGCCAAGCAAATAAGGATGAATAGCAATGTGAATTATGCAAGGCACAACACATGCAAATAGATATGATATGACAATATGAATTATGCTCAACACAAGCAAATATGATATGAATGAAGTATGATGCTTTGGACAAATGTAAAAAGAGAGAGTTTAGAGACAAGTGGATCAAACGTAAACACAATGATATGTTTCGAGGTTCGAGCACCCTTGCTCTACATCCCCGCCTACACCACCGTGTAGGATTTCCAATCCACTATACCGTCCACCGAGGACTCCCACCGAGGGAACCTTCACCGAGAAGGATTTTTACAACAAATGGAGTACCTAACTCCTCTCTCAAACAACCGCCTCACAACCGAGGGGTAGGTCCGTAGCCAAATACAACAACCAATCCACCTCACACTTGAGGGATACAAACCAACAACCAACTCCACCTCACCAAGAGGGAGTAAACACCAATCTCCACCTCACAATAGAGGGAGCAAACCAACAACCCAAATCACAACCTCAACCTCTACCAAAGAGGGAGCAACCAAGAAATCAAGGGTTTACAACAAGTGGTATCTTTCAACCACAAACCTCTTTCCTTTTTCTTTTTCCACAAAAACAAGATCCTAAATAGATTAGGATAGAAGATATAGCTCAAGTGTGGAAAACACAAGTGTTTTGATCAAAGAAAATCTCTTGGGAAAATACTAAAATGATATGGAGATAAAGACAAGAAATCAATTCCCAAAAACTTGTTTTCTTTGAAAATAACAAAACACTTAAAAATAATTAAGATTGATCTTTTGGCACTTAAAACTCTTTTGAAAACTCTTTTAAAACACTGAAGAAGTCAGGAAAAATTTGCTCTAAAAAACTTGGCCAAAAACTCAAAGAGCTGGGGCTTTTATAGGCCCATCAGAAAACTAACGTTAGAGCTGAGCTAGCAGCTCTGACAGGCAACGGTCGACCGGCCCGGTCGACCGCCAACGGTCAGAAATATGACCGTTGGGCAACTGCGGTCGACCGGCCCGGTCGATCGAAACAAACAGAGAGCACTGTAAGTGCCCCGGTCGACCGGAGCGGTCGACCGTCCCAGTGCCTCCAAACGTGCACAGATTTGTGCACGTCGGTCGACCGACCCGGTCGACCGACTTCACCCAAGTCGACTAGGTCAGGATGACTAGTCGACTGATTGAAGCCTGAAACAGAAACCTGGGTCAGAAAAATACTGTAAAATATTTTTCTAAAAATCTTTTAACACTTCTAACAATCACCAAAAATAGTTTTATCATTTTATATGGAAACACAAACTTGTGATAAAAATTTCAAGACATATATTAATCATATCAATTCATTTTTGAGTCTTGCAAATTTTATCAAAACAAAACTTGTATTTTTATCAAACTTGATTTTCAATACATGAATAGAATAGTCAAAATAAGTTTGTCTAGCAAGTTAAAACCATGTATGTATATCTAGAATACATCTAATATACATAGAAATAAAGTAAACTTGTTTTGTCTACTATTCATGAAAACCAAAATCCAAACCATAAAACTTTTGTGTGTTGTGCACTTGAGCATATCAACTATACTAAACTTTACAAATGGATCTAAAACACACTATCTAAACTATGGATACCTAAGTCTTCTTGACGATCTTCATTTTCAAGTAGACTTGCTCCAAAACTCCATCCATGGGCTAGGCAATGTGTGATCTTGACGCTTTGGCCCTGGAATCATCATGAAAAGCTTCTAAACACCTTGTTGAAGCTAATCACCAACTAATATCTTGGTTAATGATCTGAAACTTAAACAACACAAGATTATTAGTAAACATAACTACATGAGTTAATCATCATCAAAACTAGAGTGGAAGGCCTTTGGGCCAACAATCTCCCCCTTTTTGATGATGACAAAACTCATGGAGTTATATATGCATGGATTAAAGTTAAGCTTCAAAGAAGCTCCCCCTTAACTCATGCATAGACATAAATAATAAAATATGGAAATGAAGCACATGAATATGTATGCAAGTATGGAGATAAATAAATCAAAATCTTTTTCTCCTATTTGCAATACAAGAACATATATGCATAAATAACAAGGAAGACAAATACTTCTCCCCCTTAAGCAATGAAAACGTGCATATAAACTCAAATACTTCTCCCCCTTTTTGTCAATCAACAACAAAGGGTTCAAAGTAAAATCTAACAAATTTATCTCCCCCTTTTTGTCAAACAAAAAGATCAAGAAGGGGTTAAACAATCCAAACAATAAAATCAAGAAGGGGTAAAAAATCTTTCTCCCCTTTTAAGTTAATTAAAACAATAAAACAATGTTCTCCCCCTTTTGTCTAAAACAAAAACAAGGTCAATAAGGGGTGACTATAAACAACATGATATCAATAGATAAATATGTCAATGAAGCATCTTGATATCAATAGAAAATAAACAAAGATCAATAGATGTTATATGCTATATACATTCATGAAGAGGAAGACGCTAAGTTAGCTTCCCTACACATATGCATTACATGAAAGAGGGATGTTAAGCCCTAATTCACATAACACACATTATGTAATGCATAAGAGGAGATGTGAAGCTCCCCCTACACACGTGTACCACATAACGAAGAGATGTTAAGCTCTTCAATACAAGATACACTCATCATGAATCTATATGCATATAGTCAATACAAATCAAAACTTTGTATTTTTCTTAAAAAAATTTTAGATACCAATTTTAAGCAAAAACACATGAAACATCTTGATATCAATTGAAATTAAACATAATAAATTTTGAATGTGTAAACAAAATTTTGATACCAATTGTAAATAATTTTCATATTAAACATATGATACCAATATGAAATTTTCAATCATAAAGTAAGGGAGTGGGAAACAAATACCAATTGAAGAATCACCAATTGAAAGACAAAATTAAATTTTCTCCCCCTTTATGAAATACCAACTAAAAAGATGCATGGGCTTGATACCAATTTAAAAATAATCAATTAAAACAAAATTGAAGCTCAAGCACTAGCATAAACAAGATATTGTGAAAAATTTATATCTTAAGCACAAATAAAAGTGTATGAAATAGAATGAGTACCAATCACCAATAGATGATACCAATTGAAAATATACATACACAATAAACATAAGAGTATACAAAAGGATCAAAATGATACAATTGAAAACGATTCAATGATACCAATTGACATAACAATAAAATCAAGTGTATACTTCATATTACAATACCTCCCAATCAAGGTTCAAGTTTTAAATGATTTTCATTTTAAAGCATACAAGACCATGATCTCCCTTCCAACCGCCCATGGAAGGTAGGGGTTTTCAAAAATAGATTTGAAAATGTAGTTTTGTTTGAAAATCACTACCAAATTGAAGAATACGAACTAGTCAAAATGAAAAACTTGTTAACTAGTGCGAAATCCTTCAAGTAAGGAATAAACTAAAAATAAATTTCATGAAACATGAAATCCACATGATAATCAACACTCTAATTCAATTAGGCATAAATATGACTCATGAATACAAAACATGAGCAAGCAATAAATGTGAGTGTACAAATAAAGTGTGAATATCATAATCACGAAAATATTCAATTAAGCTCAATTATTCCTTAAACATTGAAAAACACGAAAATCATCAAAACTTATTTAATCTTCATGGCATATGTATGTCAAGTACAAATTAAAATATACATACATATCCAAAACACAACGAGTCCACTATTTATATATGCATGAAGGTACGTGGCTCAAAAGGATAAACATGTATATCTAATAGTTTGGACAAGATAGACATATACATGAAGTTAAACAATTAAACACAAAATCAAGAAAAGCTAAATCTTCACCAAAACACATTTCATTTCAAGGTATATGTATGAATTGTCAACACAATAAGTATACATACATATCCCTAAACACAATTGAGTCCATATATAGATTTGCATGAGAGGCAAATGACTCAAGGGGTATACATGTATATCTTAAAGTTTGGCAATACAAACATATACATGAAGTGAAAAACTCATAAAACAAACAAATGGGAATACAAGTTTAAAATGTATGAATCATCAAAACTAGACTATACTAGCACATCTAATGGGTTCAAATAAGCATTCAAGCTCAAACATATATAGATTTATTTGTGGCCCACTATATGCACGAATATATACCTAGTCTTAATGAAAACTAACATCTAAACATGTAATAACACATGAAGTATCAAAACATAATAAAAAATAACATGGTAAAGTAAACTTAAACATTATTATGAATATCCACATGTTATTAGATTTATGATGTACATGATGGCTAATCAAATGTGAGAACACAAAGTAATAATCCATATTAAACATGGGTGTCTCAAATACGATACATGTATATCAAGAATCTAATTAACATGGCATTTTCATACTAATCACTAAACAATGAAACATGCTATATATGATAAACATGGAAAGCATATAAACAATAAATGGGAGTAAAGAATTGTTACCAAACCCGAAGAAGCAACTTTCCTTGTCTCCAAAACATGGTGGTCCTCTCCACCAAATCTTCCCTTGAAAGTGATGCATCCAATTGATTTTCATGAAGTCCGGAACGCATCCACTCCAAGGTGTCATCACTCTCACGTCATGTGAGAGCCCACACCTACATCAAAAATATAGGAGGGGTGGTCTTGGTACCCATATCTTTTTGGGTCCATGGGAGTTAGTACCTTCTCTAACCCAAACAAACTTCTTTGTTAAATTCTCAACATGTAAACGATCATAGCAAAATTTAGCAAGATGGCCTTTTCGGCCACAATGTGTACATGTGTACACATGAGCATACATGTGTTGATGGTGTCCGTGTGGAGCATGTGTATGCCGTGGAGGGTGTGCATGCACAAAAGATGGAACTTGTTTCTTTCGAACCAAGGATTCCAAGCGTGTATGGTTCTTAGCACATTGGCTCATAGTGGAGCCCAAACAATCCATTTTCTTCTTCAACATGTTTATATCATTTTTAATAGAAGAAGTGGAGCATGCAAGGGGTGATCTAGGTGTAACTACCCTAGCATGGCAAACATGTTCATCAATCTTATTTTGCAAAGCAACATTTTTCTTTAAACAAACATTCAAATCATTTGAAATAGAAATTATTTTATTTTTCAAATCAACATTCTCTTTTAAAACAAAATTAATTTTTGAAGACAAGTTTATTTTTCTTCAAAGTGTTTCACAATCATTTTTAGATTTTAAAAATTTATTTTCTTTTAATGCAAGTTCTAGTTGAGATCTTAATGCATCTCTTTCATTATAGACCGCAACCTTCTCTTGCAAAACACAATCAAGTCTAGAATGCAAACTCTTATTTTCTTTTTCAATTCTAGACTTTTCTTTTCAACAAATTATATTTTTCTATTAGTTTTTCACATACAATAGAAAGTTCTTCATTCAAAGCATGGGCATCAATATGATCATTTGAAGAACTAGCATCATCATCACTATCTAATGGAGTTTCCGAGTGTACCTCAAGGGAGTCATTCCCTTGGACCATGACGCATTGTGAATTGGATTCTCCACTAGATTCCTCTTCTTGGATTTGCACTTGAAGCTCGGAGGTGGTGGTTGTTGTCAACAAATTCCACACTGCAAAGGCGGAATCAATGTTAGAAACACGTAAAAGATAATCTTTAGATAATGTGCTTCTAATGGCCTCTAGGGCTTGTGCATTGGCCCCTATATGATTGCTATCACTAAGGAAGGATTCCTTGGTAATGGCAAGGTAAACTTTATGACCTAGGGTTTGTAAATAAACGGTCATCCTAATCTTCCAAACATGAATGTTTGAAGGGTCAAACATAGGTGGGGTCATGAAAGCCATGGTAAACTAAATGTGTGCAAAAAATGCAAACAAAAGATTAGCAACCAAAAGGATCTCACTCCTAGGATGTTAAGCCTAAGTATCAGGAGCACTAGCTCTGATACCAATTGAAAGGGAACACCTAGAGGGGGGGTGAATAGGTGTTAGTACTAATCTAAATCTAAATGCGAAACTAAGTGCGCTAAATGCGGAAGCTAATGCAAATATTGCACAAACTTAATACAACACAACAAGTGTAGCCGAATTCCCCGTGAAGGGCTCTGGACTAACTCCTCTTGATTCCCCTTAAATGGGTTGAGGTGCTATGTGAAGCTCTTGTTGGTTAAGTACAAGTTAGGCACACACACAAGCAAGCCAAGCAAATAAGGATGAATAGCAATGTGAATTATGCAAGGCACAACACAAGCAAATAGATATGATATGACAATATGAATTATGCTCAACACAAGCAAATATGATATGAATGAAGTATGATGCTTTGCACAAATGTAAAAAGAGAGAGTTTAGAGACAAGTGGATCAAACACAAACACAATGATATGTTTCGAGGTTCGAGCACCCTTGCTCTACATCCCCGCCTACACCACCGTGTAGGATTTCCAATCCACTATACCGTCCACCGAGGACTCCCACCGAGGGAACCTTCACCGAGAAGGATTTTTACAACAAATGGAGTACCTAACTCCTCTCTCAAACAATCGCCTCACAACCGAGGGGTAGGCCCGTAGCCAAATACAACAACCAATCCACCTCACACTTGAGGGATACAAACCAACAACCAACTCCACCTCACCAAGAGGAGTAAACACCAATCTCCACCTCACAATAGAGGGAGCAAACCAATAACCCAAATCACAACCTCAACCTCTACCAAAGAGGGAGCAACCAAGAAATCAAGGGTTTACAACAAGTGGTATCTTTCAACCACAAACCTCTTTCCTTTTTCTTTTTCCACAAAAATAAGATCCTAAATAGATTAGGATAGAAGATATAGCTCAAGTGTGGAAAACACAAGTGTTTTGATCAAAGAAAATCTCTTGAAAAAATACCAAAATGATATGGAGATAAAGAACAAGAAATCAATTCCCAAAAACTTGTTTTCTTTGAAAATAACAAAACACTTAAAAACAATTAAGATTGATCTTTTGGCACTTAAAACTCTTTTGAAAACTCTTTTAAAACACTGAAGAAGTCAGGAAAAATTTGCTCTAAAAAACTTGGCCAAAAACCCAAAGAGATGGGGCTTTTATAGGCCCATCAGAAAACTAGCCGTTAGAGCTGAGCTGGCAGCTCTGACAGGCAACGGTCGACCGGCCCGGTCGACCGCCAACGGTCAGAAATATGACCGTTGGGCAACTGCGGTCGACCGGCCCGGTCGACCGAAACAAACAGAGAGCACTGTAAGTGCCCCGGTCGACCGGAGCGGTCGACCGTCCCAGAGCCTCCAAACGTGCACAGATTTGTGCACGTCGGTCGACCGACTTCACCCAAGTCGACTAGGTCAGGATGACTAGTCGACTGATTGAAGCCTGGAACAGAAACCTGGGTCAGAAAAACACTGTAAAATATTTTTCTAAAAATCTTTTAACACTTCTAACAATCACCAAAAATAGTTTTATCATTTTATATGGAAACACAAACTTGTGATAAAAATTTCAAGACATATATTAATCATATCAATTCATTTTTGAGTCTTGCAAATTTTATCAAAACAAAACTTGTATTTTTATCAAACTTGATTTTTCAATACATGAATAGAATAGTCAAAATAAGTTTGTCTAGCAAGTTATACCATGTATGTATATCTAGAATACATCTAATATACATAGAAATAAAGTAAACTTGTTTTGATCTACTATTCATGAAAATCAAATCCAAACCATAAAACTTTTGTGTGTTGTGCACTTGAGCATATCAACTATACTAAACTTTACAAATGGATCTAAAACACACTATCTAAACTATGATACCTAAGTCTTCTTGACGATCTTCATCTTCAAGTAGACTTGCTCCAAAACTCCATCCATGGGCTAGGCAATGTGTGATCTTGACGCTTTGGCCCTGGAATCATCATGAAAAGCTTCTAAACACCTTGTTGAAGCTAATCACCAATAATATTTTGGTTAATGATCTGAAACTTAAACAACACAAGATTATTAGTAAACATAACTACATGAGTTAATCATCATCAAAACTAGAGTGGAAGGCCTTTGGGCCAACATTCTTGGGGTACTGCTCTGCTGCATCTATTGGTTCCTCGCTGGTTATTGCCTCGCGCGCAACAAGCGACATCTGCCCTCCTCGGTTGGCATACTCAGCAATAAGAGCAGTGGAGTGACGTGGAGAGTGATCTGCCAGCTCCCAAGTTGGAGTAACTGGTGACTTGCATGACTCATCTTTTAGAGGCATGGATCCCTGCGGGTGTGATATCCTTCCTTTTACCCTTCCCTTTCGTATTAAGGGTGTTTTGAGTGTGTGAGAGAGAGAGAGAGAGAGAGAGAGAGAGAGAGAGCATAACTTTTGAGGATAGCCACCAAAACCTTGAAGCATGCCATTGATAAATTTGGTACCACTTTAGCGTAATATGTGTTTGAAGTTCTGACAAATTGTAACTAGCGGATTATGAGAAGTATAAATCAAATAAGAGTTTCATTGAGTTGGACTAAAAGAGGTAATTTTTCTTATGTAAATTTCAAAATCAAATAAGATTATGAGAAGTATAAATTCTGCAGCTCCCATGAAACTGGAGGTTCTGTTTCTAAATATAGTGATCTTGGGTACATTTTTGTTAAGGAAAAGACAACTGCTCCAAAAACTAGTTTGGGAAAAATAATTCTCTAGGAAATCATCAAAATTATAACTCTACCTATCCTTATCGTGTCCTCGTCTTGATCTGCTGCATGTATCTTGAGTTCTGATCCCTCCATTTGATGAGTGAAGACATGTTGACATTTTGATACCATCAAACATTCAAAAGAACCAGCAGCACATTGATTTTGAATTTGGCCGTCACAGGTGCTGGACTCAGGTGCGAAGTAACCGACTCATATCGCCTCATGTGGCCTTGATTAATATAAATTTAGACGTCCCTTGACAGCTTTCAGAAGCCATTTCCCAAAGTCCACTCCTTTTTTCACCAATTTGTTTTTTTAATTTTTATGCCCAGTCTGGCAAAGTACCCCCACCCAACACGTGCACACAGAAGTGTGACACACTGATTATCGTACCTTAACCTTGGTTAACCTAAAATATTAGCTTCTCTTCAGAACACTATGATAATTGATCTTACCAAATTTGGATTTGGATTTGGATTTGCATCTGTTCAAGAACTAGTGGACAATTCGAGTTTACAATCTTAACTGTGCACTAACATCTTTTATATTTTTTTCTTTTTTTTTTGAAAATATATTGTACATAAGGTAACAAATGATTATGATATTGGCTTGAACAGTTCTCTAATTTTTTTTAATTAATTCGGGTTTAGATCTAATAACACTATTAATTAGCAAAACTTGTCCCTGTCCCCCGCAAGCACAACCGCAATTAGGGATTCGGTTCATGTGTGGGAGCCACACACATACAATAAGAGGGTCAATCTGACGTTGACATGTGGATTGGAACTCTTATAATCCCTTATAATATGTGTGTGAGGCCCACACACATAACATATTATAAGAGAATCAGTCCATGTGTCAACACCGGATTGACCCTCTTATTGTATGTGTGTGTGGCTCACACACATGAACCGAACCCGCAATTAGGGGATGAACCGAACCCGCAATTAGGGGTCAACGTCGGGTCAAGACATCCAAAGGTTATTAGGAGCAGTCCTTTCACACACACAAAACATCACGAGGTCACGTCAGTAATTCTTACCTCCACTCACATAATCTCTCTCTCTCTCTCTCTCTCTCTCTCTCTCGTGTCACAGTGGCCGGCCCTTTGTGCCATCCAAGAGCTAGGCCCAATTAACTACAAAAAGACCATGTGTCCTCATGCTCATCGCAACAAGCCTCACAAGCTCAAAACTAGCAGTCACCAATGTCTTCCTCAACTTCTCTCCAACAATTCCTCGCTCCTCCTCTGCGGGCCGGCCGGCCGCAGAGGCGGCCCCGGGCCGCAACGAGCAGCCCGGCCCCCCCGACCGCCGTGCCGGCACCGC
Source organism: Agave tequilana (assembly GCA_038442645.1). NCBI lineage: Eukaryota > Viridiplantae > Streptophyta > Magnoliopsida > Asparagales > Asparagaceae > Agave > Agave tequilana. The sequence continues at coordinate 85,221 of JAVJIF010033504.1, read as the reverse complement.
CGACGGTAAGCGAGGAGAGGCTGGAGCCGAGAGTGGAGGAGAGAGAGGGTGGGTACTTCGTGTTGAAGGAGAAGTACAGAGCGGGGATCAATCCGCAGGAGAAGGTGAAGATTGAGAAGGAGCCAATGAAGCTTTTGATCGAGGACGGGATAAGGGAGCTGGCCAGGACTCCAATGGAGGAGATTGATGCATCAAAGGCGAGCAAGGATGATGTTGATGTTAGGCTCAAGTGGCTTGGACTCTTCCACAGGCGCAAACATCAGTGTAAGTTTGTTTATTTGTGTTTTTTTTCCCCTAAACTCCTGCATAAATTTTGACATACTAACAACATTTCTTAATTTTAATTTTATGTGTTTTCAATTGTTTAACTGGTTGCATATGATTATAATAATGAATGAACAGCCTTGGACCAGGCCCATATTTGTTTTGTTTAAGAAATAAGCCCACATCAGGGATGTCATTAATGGTGTGATAAGTTTTAGTAATGAGCTGAGTGAATGTTGGCTTCTGATTTGCATCTCTCAAGACTGAATGATATTATCAACAATGATATTAGATTGAAAGTATGATCTCATAAATTTCTTCTAAACAAAATGATTTAAACATAACCAATTGCTTAATAATCATTATATTGCAAGTATCATTGCTACATAGTGATAAAACCTCTTTGACAATGGCAAGAGGTCTGTTTTTTCTCCTCAGAATTGGAAAATAAGAAAATTATGCAAGTGGAAGCAGTCCTAAGTAATCAAGAGATGGTAATCAGAAACTTGGTGATTGTAGCTAATAAAAGTAAGTGTTCATGCATATTCTTTCTATTTTCAATATTCGAGTTGTTTCAATAGAATAATGCTGTCCTGTGACATAAAATCTTTTTTGGGGGATAACAAGAAAATTACTATCTTGAGTCTGATCTATAATTTGAGCCCTGAGAATGGATGTGTTGAGAACTGAACCTGGCATAATGATTGTTATTAACTGCAACAGACGGAAGATTTATGATGCGGTTGAAGCTCCCAAATGGAGTGACAACAAGCGAGCAAACCCGATATCTAGCCAGTGTGATTGAGAAGTACGGCACTGAAGGCTGCGCCGATGTTACAACTCGCCAGAACTGGCAGATTCGCGGTGTCACGCTACCGGACGTGCCTGAAATCATGGCCGGACTCAACCATGTCGGCCTGACCAGCCTGCAGAGCGGCATGGACAATGTGCGCAATCCGGTGGGCAATCCGTTAGCCGGAATCGACCCCCATGAGATCGTTGACACGCGGCCATACACCAAACTTCTCTCAGACTTTGTGACGGCTAATTCGCGTGGTAACATCACCATCACAAATTTGTGAGTATACTTGTTCACCCTTTTGCACCTGCGTTTTAGACTGATATCACTAGATGCATACTGACTTGTGGAAATACACATGGTTGGATTCAAACAGGCCGAGGAAATGGAATGTGTGCGTTGTTGGCACCCATGATTTGTATGAGCACCCTCACATCAATGACCTTGCCTACATGCCCGCAATGAAGAATAGACGATTCGGGTTCAATTTGTTAGTCGGAGGATTTTTCAGCCCCAAGAGATGCGCAGAGGCCGTGCCCCTCGATGCCTGGGTCTCTGGAGACGACGTGATTCCAGTGTGTAAGGCAGTGTTAGAGGCTTACAGAGACCTTGGCACCAGAGGGAACCGGCAGAAAACTAGAATGATGTGGCTCATTGATGAATTGGTGAGTTTTGTTCCTTGTTCTAATATTCTTTGTTTCTACTTCTCAAATTGAATGACTTTGTTATCATCCATAAATCCTGCTAATATCAAAATATTCTCCAGCTCAGATTTTCTCACTAACATTCAATTGAATACTTGCTCTTATATTCACAATGGTTCATGTTATACTTTGTGTCATTGTATCCAATGCTTGTTTCTCTGTTATGTGATGTGCCACTTTGAATCTAATTCGCATATGATTCACATTCATCCAAAAAATTCCCAGATTTGAATGGTTTCTCCCCCGACTGTTCCATCATAATCCTTCACACATTATCCACTCAAATGCCAATTTCTGATATTGATGAATTGGTGAGTTTTGTTCATTATTTTTGTTTCTGCTTCTCATATTGAATGACTCTTATCATTCATAAATCTTGCTCATATCAAAACACTCAACCGCATAATTTTCTTATTAACATTCAAGATTTCAGAAACTTTTCAAAAATGGTTGAATACGTTCACATTTTTACAATGATTCATGTTATACTTTGTGTCGTTATTGTATTTCTCTGGTATATAATGTGCCATTTTGAATGTATTAGCATATGATTCACATTCATCCCAAACCTTTTGAGATTTGAAAGATTTACCCCACTTGAATGTTGAACCACAATCCTTCAGAAATTATTCAAGTAAATGCCAATCTCTGATATTAATCTACATACTACATATCACAGGGAATTGAAGTATTCAGGTCAGAAGTCAAAAAAGGATGCCAGAAAAGCATCTAGAGCGCGCATCCGATGAAGATCTAGTACAGAAGCAATGGGAGAGAAGGGACTACCTCGGCGTCCACCCCCAGAAACAATCAGGCCTATCCTTCGTAGGACTTCACATACCAGTAGGCCGGGTCCAGGCCTCGGACATGTTCGAGCTCGCAAGGCTAGCAGACGAGTACGGGACAGGGGAGCTACGTCTGACCGTGGAACAAAACATAGTGCTCCCAAACGTGAACAACTCGCGAATTGACGCATTGCTCAACGAGCCACTCCTACAAGAGAAGTTCTCGCCCGAGCCATCTATCCTCATGCGAGGGCTAGTGGCGTGCACGGGCAACCAGTTCTGCGGGCAGGCGATCATAGAGACCAAGGCGAGGGCGCTGAGGGTGACCGAGGAGGTGGAGAGGCTGGTGTCGGTGACGAGTGGGAAGATGGTGAGGATGCACTGGACGGGGTGCCCGAACAGCTGCGGGCAGGTGCAGGTGGCCGACATCGGGTTCATGGGGTGCATGACAAGGGACTCGGAGGGGAAGGTTTGTGAAGGGTGGATGTGTTTCTGGGAGGGAGGGTGGGGAGTGACTCTCACCTTGGGGAGGTCTACAAGAAAGGAGTGCCCTGCAAGGACTTGGCTCCACTGGTGGCTGACATTATGGTGAAGCATTTTGGGGCAGTGCCTAGAGTGAGGGAAGAGAATGATGAGGAGTGAGATGATGGGAGTGAAGAGGAGGATATGATCATATGTCATTTGATATAGGATCATTGTTTTTTGTTTATTGTATTGCAAAATAACATGTTGATGATGATAAGAACAAAATTTTACTACAGATGAATATATTTATATATATGATTGTTTGTTTCCTTCATTTTTATGCCTAGATAGATAGTGTTTTATTTGATGTTGAGATCTCTCTTCGGAAATATTTGATGGCCTACTCTCACAATCTTTCTTTTATAGGGATTAATTTTAGTTCACTTCTTTATTTGAGACTGTTGCTGTATCACAGTAGATACGATATTAATTACTGTAATTAGGTCAGAGAAATTAATATAGTATTTTATGACTTGTGTTATACACAGACTGCTCGAACGGTCGCAAGGCTAATCTACTTTGTTAGATTTGATTGTTGCTAGGACTGCGACCTTTGTTGCATTTTATAAACGTTCAAAATTTTGTTACATGTGGCATGCGAATAAGAACTATGACTATGATCGCAGTGCTTAACGATAGCATGTTTCGTCTATTATTTATATGCATGTTTTGTTCATTTTTCGTTCGAATTTTACTACTGTTAAGTAAGGACCGTGACTAAAATTTTTCTGTATTACGGTTGACAGGATTTTAAAGTCTGTGACTAGGGTCGCACTTGTGATATAAGATTGGAAGTTATGTATGACATACTAGGACAGCGACCATGGTCGCACTGCTAATATATTTTGATAATATCAGAATGTATGTGTACTGCGACTTTAGTCGTATTTATAATGTACATTGAGAATAATGCATTTCTTAGCATCAAGACTGGCCATAGTCGCAATTTATTAAAAAATGCATGAAATATTATCCAACCAATTTGTAAATATTGTGGCAATTATGAGAATATCAGATTTATAAAATGTCTGCAAAATAAATCATTAACCTTTGTATTTCATTATTTTTTACACAGTACATTTGTAATACAAAAAAAATTATACGGCTGCCTTACATCAAATTTCATTTTCCTATTCATTTCAGTTTCTTTATTAAACCATATGAATTGAAAATAATGTGAAAATAAACAATAAAAAAACTATATATTACAATCAATTTTCTAGGTTTCATGCATGATTTTTACTTTTTTCGGCTGCTGCTTTCTTACTAATCATCTTGATCCGATCTTTTTTTTTTTCACTTTATATTTCGATGTATATGAATTAGAAAATTTATAACTGCAAATAAATTCAACAGAAATTTCTCTAAAAATTATAAATCTGTTTTTTCTGTCTTCTTTAACAGAGTTTTAGAGAGTTGTTGGGGGCCTTTTGCAGGTCAAATTAGGTGTAAAGAAAAGAGTTTTAACCTATTCTCTCCTTATAAATAGAGGGCAATAGGTCTTTGTTACTTACCAAAAACTAAGAAAAAAATCCTCAAGTTTTCATTGTTTTCAAAGAGAAAAGGAAAAATTGTTTTAAAGCTTTCAATTCCAATCTTTTGAGCTAGTTTTTCAGTTGTGTTTGATTGCTAATATCACTCTACAACTGAAGTTTTCTCACCACACTTCATAGAGCCAAAAATCCATTACTCATACTATAGTGAAGTTGTAAAAAGAGTGAGAATTGTAAAAGTGTTTGAGAAAGAGTTTAGTGATCTTGTTGTGATCACTCTTGTTCTTGTGATTCTCTTCTTGTGGAGCAACCTCTAAGGTTGAGGTTCTTTTGTAAGGTGTGGAGTTCGGTGCTCGGTCTTCGGTAGACCAAATTGTAAGGCGTCCTCGGTGGATAGTGGAAACCCTTCACGGAGGTGAAGGCGGGGACTAGAGCGGTGGCTCGAACCTCGAAACAAATCATTCGTGTTTGCGATTGCCTTGCGTCATCTTGCTTTATTTTTCTCTTGCTTTATATTGTCTACAACTATTTGCTTGAGAACTAACCCTTTACTTGTGCAATCTTCTCTTGTTTACTTTACTTGTAATATTTATTGTGTGTATTTCATCATAGCATTTCATTCTTATCTTGTTCGATCAAATCTCATACAACACGGTTGCATTGCGCACCTCTAACCCATCTTTAAGGGGAATTGGGAGGACGGAGTTCAGAACCCTTCACCGGGTATTCGGCTCCTAGTCGTGTTTTGAGAGATCGTTGCATCACTCATATTTACTTAAGTTTAAAAAGATCATTAGATTAGCAATTACACCTATTCACCCCCCCTCTAGGTGTATTTCAATTGGTATCAGAGCTTGGACTCTAGGATTTGGCTTAACAACCTTAGAGAGATCCTCACATTGCTAATCATTTCATTCATACTCATTTAGTAAACATGGCCGATGGTATCAAGACACCCCCTAAGTTTGATGGACTTAACTTTCCCATATGGAAGGTTAAGATGACCGTGTTCTTGCAATCTCTAGGTAGCCGAGTTGCAAAGGCCGTGACCAAATCTTTTACCACACCCACCGGTGATGAATCTACTTGGTCCGAAATTGAGACCAAGGAGTTTGATGCCAATGCTAGGGCTCATTATGCACTCCTACAAGCCCTCAATGATGATGACATAGCTAGAGTCATCCATTGCAAATCCGCATACGAGATTTGGACCCATTTGTTAGTCACACATGAGGGGACATCACAAGTGAAGAGGGCTAAGATAGACCTTCTTCGGTCCCAATATGAAAATTTTAGCATGCAAGAGAATGAAACCATAGATGATATGGTTACAAAATTTATCAAGATTACTAATGGACTTTCTTCTCTAGGTGAGGACATCAACAATGATCAAAGAGTAAGAAAGATCATCCGGGCTCTTCCTCCTTCATGGGAAGTCAAGGCTACAACCTTGAAGGAACTCAACGACAAGGATGAGATAGAGCTAATTGGTCTCATTGGGAATCTAAAAACCCATGAGATGGAAAGGAAAGCAAGAGAGGAGATGGCTCCCTCCAAGAAGAAGACCATAGCTTTCAAAAGTCAAGCTACTCACTCCGACGAAGATGATGAAGAAGAAGATGACGAAGAGCTCTCACTTCTTGTCAAGAATGTCCGGAGGATGTACAACAAGGTGAAATTCCAGGTAGAAGGAGATGGCAAGGAGGCAAAGAAGAAAGAAAGATCATATGCTTCAATTGCCAAAAGCCGGGACACATTGTTGCGGAATGTCCGGACAAAGTGAAGCCATCCTCATCCAAGAAGCCCTTCAAGAAGAAAGCAATGAAGGCGACATGGGATTCCGAGAGCGAATCCGAGGAGGAGATCGACACCGCCAACATGTGCTTCATGGCTAATGAAAGCACATGCAAGGTAACCCCTTCCCCTTCATTTGATGAAGATCTTTCCATGGATGAGTTAGGAGAAGCCTTTGTAGAATTGTCTCACAATTATGACTTCTTAAAGAAAAAGTATTTAAAAATGAAAAAGGAAAATGAATCTCTTAGTCTTCAAGTTGTAAATCTTTCTAAAGAAAATAATGACTTGCATTCTACTTTGGTTTCCACTAAAAATGAATTTGATAAATATAAGACTTCTTGTAAAGGCAAGTCCCCATTTGTTGATGCTAATGAGATTACCATGCTTAAGGAAAGAATAGATTCTTTAGGTATTGTTTTGAAAAAGTGTAGTGAGTTTGATAAGAAAAGGATTGAGGCTATGTTCCCTAAGAAACAAGCCTCTAAGAAAAATGTTCATAATGCTCATGCTCATGTACATACCACACAACCTTTACATCGTGGCAAACCCCCAAAGCATGCTCACACTTCACACACACATGCTCACACTCCATACACACATCATGCATTCATGTATGGTAGAGTGTTCTCATGTTCACATTGTGGGCGGAAAGGACACTTAGCCAATTTTTGCTATGATAGACTAAGTGCATCTCATCATAATGTTTGGGTTCGAAACACTAACTTCCAAGGACCCAAGAAAGTTTGGGTACCAAAATCAACGATTTTGTTAAATGATGTAGGTACCTTCCAAAGTCCAACGACGTAGAGGATTGTGGTATCTTGATAGTGGTTGCTCAAGGCACATGACTTGGGATATCAACAACTTTGCAACCCTATCAAGATACCATGAAGGTGGCATCGTCACCTTCGGAGATGACGCCAAGGGTAAAATCATCGGTATCCGGTAATATAAAACTTGGCACATCCCCTTTAATTGAGAATGTAGTTTTAGTTGACGGCCTCAAGCATAATCTCTTGAGTGTTAGTCAATTATGTGATAAAGGTTTGATGTAGTTTTTGATAATGTTGTTTGTAAAGTAATTGATAGAATTTCTAATGCTTGTGTGTTTTTCGGTTTTCGTGAAAGTAATGTTTATATGATAGATATGTTAATATGTCTTGTAATATAACATGTTTAAAAGCCCGCGATGACGACTCTTGGTTGTGGCATAGAAGATTAGGCCACATTTCTTTTGACCATATATCTAGGCTTAACACAAAGGAAATGGTGAAAGGTATTCCTTGTTTGAATTTTGAAAAGGACCGAGTTTGTGACGCATGTCAATTTGGGAAACAAACTAAGTCTTCTTTCAAGTCAATTAAGGATATCATGACATCACGTCCCTTAGAGTTAATCCATATGGATCTATTTGGCCCTACACAAACCAAAAGTCTAAGTGGGAATAGATTTGCATTTGTTTTAGTTGATGATTTTTTCACGTTTTACTTGGGTTTTCTTTCTTGAGCATAAAAATCAAGCATTTTCGTATTTTCAAACTTTTAAGAAAAGAGTTGAAAAAGAAAAGGATGTTTCGATTTTAAGAATAAGAAGTGATAGAGGAGGTGAATTCATTAACCAACCCTTTACCACTTTTTGTGAAGAACATGGAATAAAGCATGAACTATCTTGTCCTAGAACTCCACAACAAAATGGAGTAGTTGAACGGAAAAATTGAACTTTGCAAGAGATGGCTAGGACAATGCTTAGTGAATATGGTCTACCACATTATTTGTGGGCCGAGGCCGTTAATACATCATGCTATATATCAAATCGTGTTTTCTTGTGTAAAAATACTACAAAAACCTCTTTTGAAATGTACTTTTCTAGAAAACCAAATGTTTCATATTTCAAGGTTTTGGATGCAAATGTTTTGTTTTAAATACAAAAGATAATTTAGGAAAATTTGATCCTAAATCTTATGAGGCTATATTTGTGGGTTATTCTAGTACTTGTAAGGCTTATAGAGTCTTCAATAGGTCATCATTGACTATTGAGGAATCTATACATGTTAAGTTTGAGGAATCTAACTTATTTGTTAAGAATGTTGTAGAAATAGATGCTTTGCATGAAGGCTTGGAGAAAGTGACCTTGGAGGATACACCTACTATGGGAGACAAGCCAAAGGATGATGAAGGAAGTGAAGCTAAAATACAAGAGGCTCAAGGAAATGAAGATCAAACAAATGGAGAAGAGCCCACTCAACAACTTCCAAAGGATTGGAGATACAATCCACATCATCCCAAGGACCTCATCATAGGTGAAGTATCAAAAGGGGTAACAACTCGCTCTAAACTTCATGACTATTGTGGACATTATGCATTTATTTCTCATGTTGAACCCAAGAACGTCCTCGAAGCCGAGGCCGATTCATATTGGTTGCTAGCTATGTAAGAGGAACTCAATCAATTTGAGCGCAACCAAGTTTGGCACCTTGTTCCTAGGCCCCACGATAGACCAACAATTGGTACTAAGTGGATCTTTAAGAACAAGTTGGATGAATCGGGTAACGTTGTTAGGAATAAAGCTAGGTTAGTTGCCCAAGGTTACACTCAAATCGAAGGAATCGATTTTGAAGAAACCTTTGCACCCGTAGCACGGCTTGAAGCCATACGGATGACACTAGCATTTGCCTCATATAAAGATTTTAAATTGTTTCAAATGGATGTTAAAAGTGCTTTTCTAAATGGTTTTATTGAAGAGGAGGTGTATGTTGAACAACCCCCCGGGTTTGTTGATCCTACACTGTAATACCCCGTTCCCGGAATACGTACTTAGTTACGTATTCAGATTTTTCGATCGTATTTTTCGATTTGTTTCCTGTATTTATTTTGTATTATGAATTCCTTACATGATTGTTTTGTCTTGGATTTGGATTCGTGGTCTTGGAGTCAGCCCTAGTCTGAACCGAAGACCCGATCCTAGTATATTACTCGATTTAGTCCTTCCGGTGTTCAGATTTGATCGATTTCAATTTTAAATATCATTTTCCAATATTCTAGATTTTATATGATTTTCTGGAATTTTCTTGAATTAAAAGGAATTTCTTCAAAAACCGGTGTCGGCCAGTGCCGCTGACCGATCCCTGGATTTTTAATTTACAAACGGTTTGGAATTTCTAGATGGGTCTTTAGACATTATGTCTTAGAATTATATTTCCTACCTAATGCTTTTTCTGAGGATTTTATGAATTTATGAAAATTCCACCGGAGTCGGTAGATAATTGGTTCCGGGATTTTTAGTTTTAAAAACATAAAGTATTTCTTAAAACGGATTTCACTATAATTCTTAGTATAATATTCTTGATTTTTGGTAAATTTTACGAGTCGTTCCGAGATACTTGAATTTCGGACGATTTCGGTATTTTCCGAAATGTTTTCCGCATCCCCAACTTAAACCCGGGTATCAGTATTTTCATCAGTTTCATTTCGAGTCCAAGAGAAAATATCTTCCCTTATTAATTTCTTTTCCTTTTTCCTTTTCCTTATTTCTTTCCTTCCTCCACAAGCCACAAGAATTCCAATTTCCCAATTTTCCAAAATTTCAATTTTTCCTCTCCACTCACTTCCACCAACCTCCACCATTAATGCCTTTTTCTCTCTCTCTCTCCCATGGCCGGCCAAGTGGCCAAGAGAGGGACACTCATCCCCCTCCTCCACTTTGCAAAAACCCCCCTCTCATCTACTTTAATTTCACCTCCTTCACAAAATCCAAATCATATATAAACAATTCCTTTACATTTCCATTTCCTTTTTCTTCACTTCATCAAAGAGATTGCCTTCACCAATTCCCTCCTCCATCTCAACTTCAACCACCAACTCTCAAAGCTTCACCAAGGTCATCATCTTCACCTCAACTACCACTTTTGGATTGGGGATCGTCTCCTTCTTCATCGGAGATATCGCCGTGGATTATTTACCGACCACGATCTTTTCAAGCTTCTCCTAACCATTCCAAGTGAGTATTTTTACTCACCAAGACTCATACAATTCTTAGTATATTTATGCTTCCAGATCTTGTACATTTGTGTCTTCAAAATCATATTTTTAACCATCAAGAACAACCATCAAATTCAGTTCTGTAATCTGTTTTCAGACCACGATTAGTCGACTTGACCTAGGAGCTAGTCGACTTGAAACCCTTAGTTTGAAACGTAATCTTTTCTGGAAACACAGTTTTAGTCGACTTAGCCTAATTATCAGTCGACTATAGATCACTAGTCGACTACCCCTTTTTACCCTAGTCGACTAACATTCCCTGTAACAGAAACCCAACTTTCTGTATCTCAGTTTTAGTCGACTATACTAGACTGTTAGTCGACTAATCCCTCTATTAGTCGACTACTCCCTTGACCCTAGTCGACTAACTTTTCCTGAATCAGAAACCCATCTCTCTGGTGCACAGTTTTAGTCGACTATACTAGACTGTTAGTCGACTAATCCCTCTATTAGTCGACTACTCCCTTGACCCTAGTCGACTAACTTTGGCTGTCTATTATAGTTGATTTCTTTTCTGAATATTGGATCTTATGCTTGGTTCATGTGTTTGTATATAGTACTTAGTGACTCATTACTTGATGTATATCACCTCTTGTCACTTCATATTTCCATGTCTATGTATTGCCATGCAACTGCTTGTTTCATTCTTATACTTGTACCATGCCGGTGCTATTCTTACTTCTTTATCGCATACCATGCTTGGCCGACCCTTCGTGGTCGTTGACCTTGGGTTACTTCTATGTTACCACCTGCCATGTCATTACTTCAGACCTGTCAGTTTCATGCTTCCATTTAACACATGTATGTCACTTGATGTCTGATATGTTATCACCTGACTACTTGGCATGCCACTATTTGGCAAGACCCTTTTGTTATGCCATGACTTGCCCTGACTAGTATCAATCCTTTGACATGTTTGGTTGCTTGTTAATATCACCATCCTGTCATGCTATCACTTAACACCCAGCATGATATGTTTGACTTTGTGATTATCATGTTTACGGGAATCCTGTCTTGTTATTCTGAATGGAACTAAGTGCCACACGGAGCAAAGTGCCACATCACACACGTGGTGGGGGCCACCTCTTGAATCCGTGGGGGCCATCTCTAGAATCCATCCCCTCAGAACATAGTGCCACACCATACTCGGTGGGGGCCACCTCTTGAATCTGTAGGGCTTTTCCTGTTATGTCCAGTTATTTCCCGTAATCTGATAATTCTTAATAAGCTACAACTTGTATGGGGAATGGGAGGAAGTGGTGAATGCCGGAATGACACCTTGCTTATAGTATGGGAATGAAACATTGGCGGTAGTGTTAGTGGGACTTAGGGCCCACAGGAGATTAGTGTTAGGGGGACTTTGGGCCTCCAAACTGGTTCCAGGTGTAAGGAAACTACTATAAGAAGCTCTGTCAGTTCTTCATCTACTTCCGGTAACAACTCTCGACTTTCTTATATATGGATGTATGTGCGTTGGGATATATACCGAGACACATACCTAGATATATGGGTCAGACGAGTAATAATAATAATAGATGTTAGTTATGATTCCTGTTATAGTTCCTGTGATGATACTTGTTATGTTATGACTCCTATTATATTTGTTATGTCATGATTCTTGTTATGATTCCTATATTCCTGTTATGTCTATTACGTGTTCCTGATATAACCACTTTGTTATTCCGTTGTATGTGCTTGGATTACGATGATATGAGATAAAGGTATATAGATGAGGGTTTCCTTGTTTGGATTATTCCTTCGACGTACTAGTCTCATAAAGCCGTAATCTAATCTTATACAATGTCTTTCCATTATGCTTCCATACTTACTGATTGATATTCATTACACTGTTCTAACTCTCCTATTCCTGTCCTTTAAGCCATTTGGCTGTAGCCTGTTCATTGTTGGGAGGTCCTGACTCCCTTGGATTTGTATGTTCAGGTTTGGAAGCTTGGATCGAAGTGGAGCCATCCACAGTAGATTGAGCTTTCCTTAGTGAGCAGGCAGACTAGCTCCGGTTCTTTTGCGCCAGACTTCTCTTTTGACTCACGGGATCTTCATCCTACTCGTGAGCATTTTGTGTTTATCTTGTATATTTCACTTTTGGACTTGGTTGTGATATATGACACATGTAATGTGTAATATTTTATCATACCCTGTGATGACTTTGTATTTGTACTTTTATGTTGGCATATGCATGTATACCACGCTTTGTGTTGTACTCTGATCCTTGCTTGTACTCTTATGCTTAGCGTATATCCGTGGGGGCATTTCCTGACCTACGTATATACGTTGCAGTGACGTCCCCGTATTCGTGGAATCGGGGCGTTACATACACATCGGATTTTGTATTCAAATTAGATAAAGCTCTTTATGGTTTTAAAACAAGCCCCTAGGGCTTGGTATGAAAGACTTTCTTCATTTTTGATTTCAAATGGTTTTAAGAAAGGTAAAATTGATACAACCTTGTTTACAAAACATGTAGAAAAGGATATACTCATTGTACAAATTTATGTAGATGATATTATTTTTGGTTCTACTAATGAATCTCTTTGCCAAGCTTTTGAGTCATGCATGAAGGATGAATTCGAAATGTCTATGATGGGGGAGCTCAACTATTTCCTTGGACTCCAAATCAAGCAAAAGAAGGATGGGATCTTCATAAATCAAGCCAAGTACACAAAGGAACTAATCAAAAGGTTCGGGCTTGAAGAATCTAAAGTAAGCAAAACTCCCATGGCAACAACTACAAAGCTTGACAAGGATGAACAAGGTAAATGTGTAGACATTAAATTATATCGTAGCATGATAGGTAGCTTGCTTTATTTAACGGCTAGTAGGCCGGATATTATGTTTTCCGTGTGTCTTTGTGCACGTTTTCAATCTTGTCCTAAAGAGTCTCACATAATTGCGGTTAAAGCATAATTAGATACCTTAAGGGCACTATTGAAATGGTTTTGTGGTATCCGAAAACCGGCCAATTTTCAATGACGAGTTTTTCGGATGCCGACTATGCGGGTTGTAGGGTAGATAGGAAGAGCACAAGTGGAACATGCCAATTCTTAGGTAATTGTCTTGTATCTTGGTCTTCCAAAAAGCAAAATTCGGTAGCCCTTTCAACCGCCGAGGCGGAGTATGTTGCGGCCGGAGCTTGTTGTGCACAAGTTCTTTAGATGAAACATACTCTCCTTGACTATGATTTACACTTTGATCATGTTAAAATATTTTGTGATAATACTAGTACTATTCACATGACAAAGAATGCAAATCAACATAGTAAAACCAAACACATTGACATTAGGTATCACTTTCTTAGAGATCACTTTGAGAAAGGAGATATTGATATAGATTATGTTTCTACCGATTTTCAACTTGCCGATATTTTCACTAAACCTTTAGATTATGCTAGATTTTCATTTATTTGTGGTGAGTTGAATGTATGTATGATTGATTCTTAAAATATTTTTTAGTTTGTTCGTTTTTTGTTATGTTTTAACCCTTTTTGATGTATGACAAAAAGGGGGAGAAAAATATATAAGTTTAAATATAAGTTTAATTAAGGTGTTTATTACTTGAAAATATATAAGTTTAATTAAGGTGTTTATTACTTGAAAATATATAAGTTTAATTAAGGTGTTTATTACTTGAAGTTTTTAGGGAGAAAAAGGATATTTGAAAAAGATAAGTTTGCTTATTATAAATTTGTTTAATGTTGTTCATTATTTGAGTTATATGACAAATTTTATGCTGTTGATATTTTCATAATGCTTCATGATAAATACATAGCATTGTTTGAGGGGAGCTTTCCAAGCTTTTCTTCCTTTATTTGTTTCAATAACTTATATGTTTTGTCATCATCAAAAGGGGGAGATTGTTGGCCCAAGGTTACAATCACCCGTCTTTAGTGTGTTTTGATGATTACAAAACGTATTAGTTATTTGTACTAATATTATTTGTTGTTTAAGTGTGTTTCAGGTTTTCTATCTTGCATAGGTGTTTTCTTCCCTAAAGGAAGGTGACTTGGACTCAAGATAACTCAAATTGGGCTCAAGATGCAAAATTGAAGAACAAGTGGAGAAAGCCCCTCTTGAAGCCTTGAAGTCCTTAGAACATTGTAAGAATAGAATGTTAAAGTTTGAGTGTAGGATAATTGGCTCTAGGATTTGCACACACACTTATTCGTTATCTTCTCTATGTTTTTAAAAATGTTCGGTTTTATGCATTAGTTTATGTATACATGTTTCCAACTTGTTTTATATTGAAAATCTTTGTTTAAAACATGTGTAGACTAATCCTTGCATAATACTTAGTCATATATATTTTTAAAAAAAATGTTTTTTACAAAAAATCCCAACTTCAAATTCAGCCTGTTTTTCTGTTTCAGGCGAGACCGGTCGACCGGACAGTCGACCGGCGCCTGTGTCAGGACATGCACGTTTTGTGCATGTCTGTCGGTCGACTGGCGGTCGACCGACTGTAACCAGTTTTGCTCTCGGTTTGTTTGAGTCGACCGACCGGTCGACCGATAGAAGGAAACTGTGTTTCCTCAAAGAGGACGGTCGACCGGACAGTCGACCGGAGCCCAACGGCTCTTTGCCAGCAAGGCGACGGTCGACCGGACCGGTCGACCGCCAAGCCTGCTGCTGGCCAACGGCTCTTTCCTCTTTGGGATAGTTCTGAAATCTGTTTTTTCTGTCTTCTTTAACAGAGTTTTAGAGAGTTGTTGGGGGCCTTTTGCAGGTCAAATTAGGTGTAAAGAAAAGAGTTTTAACCTATTCTCTCCTTATAAATAGAGGGCAATAGGTCTTTGTTACTTACCAAAAACTAAGAAAAAAATCCTCAAGTTTTCATTGTTTTCAAAGAGAAAAGGAAAATTGTTTTAAAGCTTTCAATTCCAATCTTTTGAGCTAGTTTTTCAGTTGTGTTTGATTGCTAATATCACTCTACAACTGAAGTTTTCTCACCACACTTCATAGAGCCAAAAATCCATTACTCATACTATAGTGAAGTTGTAAAAAGAGTGAGAATTGTAAAAGTGTTTGAGAAAGAGTTTAGTGATCTTGTTGTGATCACTCTTGTTCTTGTGATTCTCTTCTTGTGGAGCAACCTCTAAGGTTGAGGTTCTTTTGTAAAGTGTGGAGCTCGGTGCTCGGTCTTCGGTAGACCAAATTGTAAGGCGTCCTCGGTGGATAGTGGAAACCCTTCACGGAGGTGAAGGCGGGGACTAGAGCGGTGGCTCGAACCTCGAAACAAATCATTCGTGTTTGCGATTGCCTTGCGTCATCTTGCTTTATTTTTCTCTTGCTTTATATTGTCTACAACTATTTGCTTGAGAACTAACCCTTTACTTGTGCAATCTTCTCTTGTTTACTTTACTTGTAATATTTATTGTGTGTATTTCATCATAGCATTTCATTCTTATCTTGTTCGATCAAATCTCATACAACACGGTTGCATTGCGCACCTCTAACCCATCTTTAAGGGGAATTGGGAGGACGGAGTTCAGAACCCTTCACCGGGTATTCGGCTCCTAGTCGTGTTTTGAGAGATCGTTGCATCACTCATATTTACTTAAGTTTAAAAAGATCATTAGATTAGCAATTACACCTATTCACCCCCCCTCTAGGTGTATTTCAATTGGTATCAGAGCTTGGACTCTAGGATTTGGCTTAACAACCTTAGAGAGATTCTCACATTGCTAATCATTTCATTCATACTCATTTAGTAAACATGGCCGATGGTATCAAGACACCCCCTAAGTTTGATGGACTTAACTTTCCCATATGGAAGGTTAAGATGACCGTGTTCTTGCAATCTCTAGGTAGCCGAGTTGCAAAGGCCGTGACCAAATCTTTTACCACACTCACCGGTGATGAATCTACTTGGTCCGAAATTGAGACCAAGGAGTTTGATGCCAATGCTAGGGCTCATTATACACTCCTACAAGCCCTCAATGATGATGACATAGCTAGAGTCATAAGGAATGTGGGCCTCATCAAAAATCGGTGTACTGAAATCAATTGTTATGTCTTTAATTATACTAACAGTTTTAGGAGGAACGTGGACATCCTCAATAACCTTCGAGTCGTCAATATCATCACTATGCACATTTTTAACATGTTGACTCTCAAGGATACTGACAATCATAATGTTTATATCCCTCACACTTAAAACATTAGGCCTTGATATTGACTAACGTTTTGAAAGTCAAGTCTATCTTTAATGCAACATCAAAGGTCTCTTTAACGGTGTTTAAATCATAGAGTTAGTAATCATAACACGCCTTATTTTAGACCGTAAACCCCAAGCAAACCTAGTTATAGTCTCAGAACGGTGTTCTCTCACATCCATACGATGAGTTAAGTCTTTAAATACGGTTACGTAATCCTGAATGGATATATGACCCTGACGAAGATTGTGTAGCTGGTTTAAAAGATGGTCTCTACAATGTTGACTAGTCTTAATGGTTCAAATACAAAATCCACCAATCAAGCAGATGCAGTGGAGAATCCTAAACTCAAGCAAACTAAATACATGCGCTAAATATAAATATCCTAGAGTTCAAGTTCTAAATGCAAAAAAAATGCACCCTAAAATGATGAAAAGTGACATAGATTGATGCAACAACTAGATAGAAACAAATAGCATTCAACTAACAAATTATCACAACCTAAATAGTAGTTGCAAGTAATTTAACAGCACAGCTCAAATTAGGTTATCACTTGAGGGGTGAGTCATTCACGCCCAAACACAAAAATCCTCTAACATTCCTCGGAGAAATATTTACACCGTAGAGAAGAAATCACCTACAAGATTTCTGGACAGCAGTAATAGGAAATGGAAGAGCACTGCCTCAAGAATGGAGCAAATCCGGCACGAATCGGACCAGAAACAAGCCATGGACTATTGTGCATTATCTGCTGAGCTGATGGTAGACGAATGAATCTCGAACCTAGATGTGAAGGTTGTAGATGTGTAGGGCTGCTCTCCAAGAATTTGTTGCTTCGAAAATGGCTCGAATCAGGATTTCGAGCTCAAAATAGCCTCCGAAAGAACACTGTGTTACTATTGCTTTTTTACTGAGTTGGCTCAGCACAACTCGGTTGAGTCAACTCGTTGGAACTGACCTAGCTGAGTCAGAGCACTTGAGTTCACTTGGTCAGTCTTGGTTCAACCCGGGTCTGACTTGGTCTGGCCTGATACACTCGAACCCGGTCTAAGCCAATAGACTGGCTCTAGAACTAGCGGGTCGGGTTTGGGTCGGGTTTAAAAACTCGATTGCATCCAATAAAACTAAATTTCCTACTCTCTCTCTCTTTTTTCTTTTTGCCCTGACTTCATGCTAGGGCACAGCAACAGGACGACATTGGAGATTCGACGACAGCTGAGCTCCAGCGAGATCGGCGGCGGAGATCGTGGTTGAAGATGGCGACAGAGCTCATGGGCGAAGATGGAGGGGCCTGAGCAGATAGATTTGAAGCTTCGATGAAGACGAAGATGCAATGGCGGGTCGAAGATGCCAGAGCTCAAGTGAAGACGAAGTCGAAGAGCTTGTGGGCGGAGGGTAAGGAGCAGATCTGGGCTTGGAGGAGTGTTGACTTCGGGGGTGTTGGGGGACGTCGGAGGGCGTCATCATCAGCGTAAGCGAGGAAGACGGGGAAGTTGGAGATCTTGAGGGCAGTGGTGAAGCGCGTGGAGATCTGACTGCAGGTGGGTTGGAGATGGTGAGGATGATGGTGATGATGATGGTGCTGGAGATGATGATGGAAATTGTGGTGGTGACTGGGGATGGTGGCGATGATCGGTGGGAGATGTGGTGATTGGGATAGTGGTGATGATCGGTGGGAGATGTGATGGTGGAGATGATGGGTTCCTTTATGGATGAAGTGAGAGGGAGACTCAGATGGTGGCGGCGGAGTTGATGGCAGTGGTGGTGGAGGCGGAGGGCGGCGACAAACTCTGGGTTTGGGTTTTCAATTTGGGGATGAGGGGAAGAAGATGAACAGTGTACTCTAATTTCTCTTTTTTGTTTGAATTTCTGAGAAGAAGATGTACACTATAGATTTTGATTTTTTTTGAGATTTTCGGTGAAATTTTGCTATAGTAATTTTTTTAAGGAATGGATCTGGGCTTTGTTCCAGATCTAGAATTTCAGATCTAGAAAAGGGGTTCTAAGAGAAGAGAGATTTTTTTTTTTTTTTTTTTGAGATTAGAGCCAAAGCTCTGATATCAAACTAATCTAAAACGGAAAAGAATCGTAATCACCTTCAAGCTAAAAACTGAAAACTAGTACTTTGAATTGAAAAACTAGAAAAGAGGGATTACGGTTTAGAAAAGAACAAGATAGATTTGGGCCTCGCACCCCTTATGCGGGCTTCACACCTATTGCACCACAAGCTTTGCACCCAAAACTCAAGAGCATCCTCAAAAGAATTTAACTGGAAAAGTTTTAATTATTTATTGTCTCCTCATAAAAGAAGTTTGATACTTATTTATAGGCTTTTACAAAAAAAAGCACGTCTGGAGGATAACCAATGAGGTACAAAACACCCACATAAAAAAAAAAAGACAATAACTCAAATAAACTAAAACATGAAAAAACAACTGGCAATTGATGATGTCCTCATCACCTACATAACCTACATAAACCAAATAGAGAAGACATATTGTACAAAAATTGATTACCAATGTTTTCTGTAGCTTCTATCCTGAACAAGGTATTTTACCCAAACACATGAGAAATAGATCGTAAAAAAAAATGCTTCTTCAAGGTATGTAGCACAAACTCTTCAAAGTCAGTACAATGTTCGGATCCAATAATGCCAGACATTGACACTTTTCCAACATGAATCGAACATTCCATGTCGTGTTTAATTTTTAGAAACCAAAAACATGTACTAGAGTTATAATGGCTTTTAAAAAATAAAAGAGAAGGGAAATAATAATTTAAGCATCATGTATTAGCCTCTGTAAAGTAGCGTGCCTCCAAAATACAGAGAGAGAACCTTTGTCATAAGAAGATGTATATTACAATAGAACTTAAACACTTGGCAAACATGTGAGGGGCATCGTCGGCTTGTATCAGGCGAGGTATTGGGTTTGACATCATTTTCCTTTGTGTTTTTTTATTTAGTTATACCTAATTAAAATCATAGTATTTAATTAATTGTTCCTTGAATTCTAATACACATGCCCTGATCATAATGTTTTTGTGTGTATTAGAATTAATTGTTCCTTTAATTCTGTTTCTCCACCAAAATCCCCTGCCAGTTCCCTCCCATAGAGTGGTAGGTCCACAAACTCAATGACTATTATGTTAACACTATA
Source organism: Agave tequilana (assembly GCA_038442645.1). Classification (NCBI taxonomy): domain Eukaryota; kingdom Viridiplantae; phylum Streptophyta; class Magnoliopsida; order Asparagales; family Asparagaceae; genus Agave; species Agave tequilana. Next base: position 65,490 of record JAVJIF010033504.1, on the reverse strand, counting down.
CCTCTACTAGTGAGAAAGTTTCAATACTCCCCTGCAGAGTCGCCATCTCTTGCACCGAGAGGAATGTTGAAAGTGTGTTGTACATTTTTCTTGAATCAATGAAAAGTTACAACCACTCAAAGCCTAACTACAAGAGAGAGAAGAAACTCAAGCTCAAATCTTCTTTTTGTTTAAGGTTGGGTCTTTGCGTAGTGGTGAAAAGTGATTCTTGTTTTCCGTTGACAGGGTGAACGTCAAGCTTTTATGGAAGTCTTCTCCTTGGATCACAGATTGAGTAGCACAGCTCCTATATAATAAAATCTCAAAGAGACTTAGACAGAAAACTTGAACTCAACAAGTTGGTAGAAGAGTTTAACTCTTTATCAGTATTCTTCAACTGAAAAATCCGATCCCTCTTCAATAGCAAACAGCTATTTATAGGAATTTTAGGGATAGAACTGTCCCCTAAAAAACCTCCATAATATGGTTAACTCCCTCATTCCGTGGGAGGTAACTGACCCAGTAATGAGGGCAGTTACAACTGAGACGCGGAGCTCACTTGCAGTTGGAACGCAGGCTTGAGCTCCGCGTTTAGCCATTGAGATGCTGCTGGACGCAGGGTTATTTACAGAGAGAGAGAGAGAGAGAGAGAGAGAGAGAGAGAGAGAGAGAGTCATGTTTCCATGCCCCGATATCCAACTTTTTAAAGATTTTCTATGACTATTGTTATGTCGAGACATATCCGGACGCTGTGTCCCAGTCCACGCTTTCTCCAGTTCAAGTAGATGATAATCAAGTAAAGGTAAAGCTTCAATAAACCAACCCATGTTATCTTGCTTTCATTGCTAAACATCATTAATTGCCGAGCTCTCATCCTACAATTTTCCCTGTTTCATTATGGTTTATATGTAATTCAAAAGGTGAAAGAAAAAAAACAAAACAAAACAATATTTAGTGATGGCTTTGAACTGTTAAATTTCATATAAACCCCTCCAAGTTCTCAAAGCATTTTGACGCATCAAAACTGTAAACGATAAAAATCTTCTAGTAGAAGAAAGATGTTTTAGTAGCAAAATCTAATTTACATGATTTATTTTCTTTCTTACCTTCTTTTCTCTTCTCTTCTTTTAACTACATAAGATAAAGATTTTGTCAAAATTTGTGGCCTATGCATGGTTCATATTATAATGGACATCAACAGACTTTTGTCAAAAAATGAGACATCGGCACATTTGGAGACATGTACATTCACAAGAAAATACATCCAGAACAAGAAGTGTCAGATAATCAATGATGTGTGTGTGTGTGTGTGTTTTGATGGGGAATAACATTCAAATAACAAGTTGAAGTGGTTTGTTCTTTCCTACGTCTTTGGACCTATTGACCTAGAAAAGGACTAAATTGACAGTATAGAACATTAACTTTAACCTGATCAATTTAAATGGCACGATATCTGAGTACTCTGATCCAGACTTGTAACCAGATAAACAGTATATGATAATCAGAGAATCAGGTAAACACATTGACTGAACAACGCGTATGTATTCGATGCACACATCTAACCAAGTAACCAAGTGACTGTAACTTACTCATATTGTCTGCGACTCTTAAAGTGTATGAAGTAAACTTTTCTTTTATATTTCGACATGGCAATAACAATTATGATCCCAAGTAATTTAAATCTGAGCTAGCAAATTGTTCTCCTAAAAAGAATTAGTTTTGATTATAAGCAAATCAACAATAATTGATTGCACAAACCAGTTCATATTTTTGCATATCAACTAAAAATACTTGTACTCCATGTGAAGCCAACTTATGTAATTTCTTCAATCCCATGGGTTTATGAATAACATATCTAACAAAGCTTTTATGAACAGGAAAATCAAGCCAACAAAAAAAAAAATGTAGTCTCACAGTGGGCTAGATGGAACATGTACCCTGCATGGAAACAAATATCATAAGTAGAAAGCAAAAAAAAAAAAAAAAAAAAAAAAAAAAAAAAAAAAAAAAAAAAATGATCATGATGTTCCCGGGACTGCAATGAAAAAGAACGCTGAGTACTACTAACCTAAACATTATTCCCAGTTCCCATGTCAACTTTAGTTTCTCAACATAATTACAAATACACACCTGAGCATAATTATACAGCATATGCAGTGGAGACCTAGCTTTATCTCCATGGATTAAGCTGGTGAAGTATACTTTTGGATGGCCGCTAGAACCCGCTCTTTGTCTCTGGTCGGAAATGATTCCAAGAGAACTCCATCTTTATAAAAGTGAAACAATGGTACGACCTACATATGTTTCAGAATGACAAATGGGGTGCTCAAAAGAATTATAAGAGTGATCTACACAATCAACTTGATTTATAAAATTCACTACAAACTGGTTTTACCTTTGTGCAAGTATCATAAGATGGTTTTCTTTGAGAAAATAATCTTAGAAGAAGACGGATATCTTAGAATATATGTTATTGACTTCAGAGTTTTTTAATATATACGAATGACCTGAGTTATAAGATAGGAGATAACTGAAAGTCAATACGAAAACATGCCATGCTATGTTGCATGGACATGGACATAACTACACGGCATGACATGACACGACACACAAACACAAATCAAATTCTGAAAAGTACATATAAAATAAAAGTATCGTGTCTGACACACGTGTCTGACACGCATGTCCAACACGTACCTGACACAAAAAATGACTTGTCAATGCAGCCAAGATGCCATGCAATTTCACAATCTGATATAGCTGTTAATTGTGACATATAATCCTTTTATTAATGATGGGTGAGGCTTTAGAGGTTTCGTTTAAACACAATAAGGATGGTGCACCCAAGAAAGGATACAAGGAAGCATACCTTGTAGGATCTGTAACTCTCACACCTTCTCAAACATAAGCAAATATCAATAATAGACACCACAGAGTTAGCAACCACATTGCAGCTAATATAACATATCGTATATTGCAAGAAACCAAAACTTCAATAGATCTCAAAGACTGGTAATATATGAACTTCTGGCCAACACATTTTCCCACCAAAAGAAATTTCAAAATCATAGTAAGTAAATATTGCTTTCAAACAACTGTTTCCTTATTCTTATTGTTCGAGTTCAGTCGAAGTTTCATAATCTCACAAGTTTCACAAGTATATGAAGCTTTATTAAAGTAGTATAGGGGTATCTCTGTAATATTAGTAAAAGAAGGTTTTTTTCTGTTATTTCATAATCTTTTTTATCATTATTAAGATACGTACTGTTTCTATGCTATATCATAAGGGCATCAGTCCTAATTGGGGGGGTTTCATGTTCTCTTTAGTAGTAGTCCAATTTCTAAGACATGTAAGTAATCATATTTAGCTATTTAATTATAGGTGTAGGGGACAAATCACACCCTAAAGAAGTTACCCTTTTAGAATGGATAAGAGAACATATAGTAATTACTTTATAGGTGTATTCCTAAGATTCCTCCACCGAAGTAGAGGTTTATTATTTATGGGGTTTGATATCTCCAATGTTGTGCGCCGAAACAACAACCACGTAGAGGAAACCCTAAATCCCAGATGCAAAATAGTAGTACCACCAACAACAAATAACAAACAAACAACGAGAAGAACAAAACACCAGATTTAACGAGGTTCGGCTAATTTCGCCTACGTCCTCGGGACAAGGAAGAGAGATTTCTATTGATTTGATAATCAATACAAATATTACAAGCATTACTTTATGAAGAGAGCTCTGTCTCTCTCATAAATAGTAGTACCATCAACATCAAATAACAAATAAGCAACGAGAAGAACACAAACACCAGATTTAACGAGGCTCGGTCAATTTCGCCTACGTCCTCGGGGCAAGGAAGAGACATTTCTATTGATTTGATAATTAATACAAGTATTACAAGCATTACTTTATAAAGAGAGCTCTGCCTCACTCATAAACACAAGGAAACCCTAGGAATCAGTTTTCAATTTTGGGATGAATTCCAATTCAGCAAATTTCCCGAAACAGCCCGAACCCGTCTATCGGTCGACCGGTCGGTCGACCGACCCTAGGCACGGTCGACCGTGCCTAACCGAGAGTTAGACACTTTCAGTCGGTCGACCGGGCAGTCGACCGCTACAGCCTTGTGCACGTTGGTGCACAACGGTCGACCGGGTCGATCGACCGTGCTGCTGCTGCTGCGGCTACTTCCTAACGGTCGACCGGGCCGGTCGACCGTGTGCTGCTGCTGCTGTTGCAGACTTGGATCCTTGTCTCCTTGTCATCATCGACTTCCTCAACTTCCTCTCCTCTTCCTACAATTCTCCACCTCGGTGAAGATTTCTCAAATCTGAGCCGAACTGAAACTTACGAACCGTCAACTCAAAGGTGGCTGCACCATTGTGGTTGCCTACGTACCCTGCCCAAGGGATCAAGTCATCCGTAGTTCATTCAAAGGAGCTTCAACAAGCTCATGTTACATGAAGGACATGGAGCAAAGTTTTACAATGTACAAACTTGACTCCTGACACTAGCTTGGTAAGCATATCGGCGGGATTCTCCGTTGTGTGAATCTTCAACAGCTCAATATCACCCTCCTCCCAAACAAAATGGAACCTGACATCGATGTGCTTCGTCCATGCATGATATACCTGGTTCTTGGCTAAATAAATAGCACTCATACTGTCACAGTTGATCTTCAGTAGATTCTGATCCACTCCAAGTCATCAAGCAAGCCTTGAAGCCAAATTGCCTCCTTCATAGCCTCCGTCATGGCCATATACTCGGCCTCTGTAGTAGACAATGCGACGGTAGACTGTAGAATAGAGCGTCAACTCACCGGTGCTTGAGAGAATGTAAAGACATACCCCGTTGTAGACCGGCGCTTGTCAAAGTCACCAGCATAATCGGAATCAATATATCCGATACAATCCTTCTTCCCTGTGGAGTCCTCAAATATCAGACCAACATCAATGGTACTTTTTAATGTACCGCAGAATCCACTTCACTGCCTCCCAATGACCCTGTCCTGGACATGCATATACCTACTGACCATAGAGACAGCTTGTGACAGATTTGGTCTTGTACACACCATAGCATACATAAGACTACCAACTGCGCTAGCATATGGAACGTGAGTCATATACTCACGTTCTTCAACAGTCTTTGGAGACATAATAGCAGATAACTTGAAATGAGGAGGCAGTGGTGTACTTACAGACTTTGCATCTTTGCCGATGTTGAACCTCTGAAGTACCTTTTGCAAATACCCCTTCTGTGTCAAGCTCACCCTGCCAACCCTTCGATCTCGAGTAATTTCCATGCCTAGCACCTTCTTTGTTTCACCAAGATACTTCATCTCAAACTCAGAAGATAAGTCCCTCTTCAGTGCATCAATTGCAGATCTAGACCTTGAAGCAATAAGCATACATCTACATACAGAAGTAAATAGATATACTCCCCTGTCGGTAGCTTGTTGTATTACACACATGGGTCATAGTGGCTACGTGTGTACTTCTTTCCTCTGATGAAGCTGTCGAACCGCTTGTACCACTGTCTAGGAGACTGTTTTAGTCCATACAGCGACTTCTTCAGCTTACACACCATATCTTTTTTCCCTACAGTCTTGAACCCTGTCGGCTGAGACATGTAGATCTCTTCATCCAGATCGCCATGGAGAAAGGCGGTCTTTACATCGAGTTGATCAAGGTCCAACTCGTACTGTGCCACCAAAGCCAATAAGATGCGAATTGACGAATGCTTTACAACAAGAGAAAATATGTCATTGTAGTCAATTCCTTTCCTTTGAGCATAGCCTTTTGCTACCAATCTGGTCTTGTAGCGCACCATATCTTCTTAAGAGATCCCTGCTTCTTTGCATACACCCACTTACAGCCTATCACCTTCTTCCCTTTGAGCAACCTAGTGAGTTCCCAAGTATCGTTCTTGTAGAGAGACTTCATCTCTTCTTCCATGGCTGCTTTTCACATCTTCAACTCTGAACTGATTTACCTTCTCTGAAAGTGGACGGGATTGCCTCCTCAACGACCAGAAGTGCATAAGCCACGACCATATCTGTAGTGAGCACCCTGGTTTCCGTGTGTTTCTCCTTGGTCTTCCAACTGCAGTAGAGTCAAAAACATTACCCATGACCTGTTCTTGACCCTCTTCATCATCAGCATCTCCCTCATCTGCTTGATCATTACCCTGTGTCACCCTAGGTATGATCCTCACCGATGCTGAACTTTCTAGAGATAGTGGATTAGCATCATTCTCCACCTACTGTGATACATCTTTGGTCTTGCTAGTCTCCACCTGCTGAGAGACCTTAGGCTTCAACATAGAAGCCTCATCAAATGTGACATCCCTGCTGAAAAGAAACTTCCTGTCCGTTGGATCCCAGATCTTGAACCCTTTGATTCCCTTCTTGAAACCGACGAACAAGCCCTTCTTTGCTCTTGGGTCTAACTTATCATCTTTGACATGATAATAAGCTGGACAACCAAACACCCTAAGCAAATCATAATCAGCAGCTGTTTTTCCCGACCAAATCTCGAGAGGAGTTTTCCCTCTATCGCAGACGAAGGTAACCTATTCAAGATAGCATGCATATGCCAAAGCCTCAGCCCAGAAGTTCTTCGATAAACCGGCATTGGACAACATACAACGGACTTTCTCTAGCAAAGTCCTGTTCATCCTTTCCGCTACCCCGTTCTGTTGCAGTGTCTTCCTCACTGTGAAGTGTCTCTCTATGCCCTCATCAAGACATAGCTGAAGGAAAAGATCAGACTTATATTCTCCCTCATTATCTGAACGGAGGACCTTGATTTTCCTCCCCGTACTTCTCTCCAAGTTCTTCTTTCACTTCACAAACACTTCTAGGACTTTCCCTTTGTGTCTCTGGTATATACCCAACAACGCCTAGAATAATCATCAATAAATGATACAAAATAATGGTTACCTCCAATTGATGCAGTCTTGGTAGGTCCCCAAATGTCAGTGTGAACATAGTCCATAATCCCCTTGATGCAATGTGTTGCTGTGCCAAACTTCACCTTGGTCTTCTTTCCGATGATACAGTGTTCACAAAATTCTAGCTTGCAGGTTCCGGCACCTTTCAATACTCCTTGTCTTGCAAGAGTTTGCAAAGACTTTTTTCCTGCGTGCCCCAGCCTCATATGCCATAGCCTGGTTGAGTCTTCATCTGAATCAGTAGAAGCCGCCACTTGTCCTGTAACAGTACTACCATATTCAAGTAGTAAAGATTGTTCCTGCGAACGGCCTTCAATACCACCATCGAGCCTGTGGTCATCTTAAGGATTCCCTCCTTTATTGACACCACAAGGCCCAATGCCTCCAAAGATCCAACAGAGATTAGGGTCTCTTCAGTTGAGGTACATACCTCACTTCCTTCAGTTCCCTTATCATCCCATCAAACATCTTGATTTGGATTATACCTACACCCTCCATGATATATGGATGATCATTACCCATAACAACTAAACATCCCTCCAGTTTCTCAAAGCTAGAAAACCAATCCCTATTACGGCATACATGGTATGTAGCACCAGTATCCAAAATCCACTCATTTTGTCCTGAGTAGCCAACAATGGGAGTAGTGACAGAGAATGAGAAAACTGATGAGTCCGAGTCTGATCCACCTGCCTGTGAAGTACTGCTCTGAGTACTGGCCACCTTTGCAAGATTTGCCTCAGTCTTAGACTCCTTCTTCTTCCCTTTGGCCTTTGGACAGTCAACTTTCCAATGCCCTAATTCTCTACAGAAGGCACACTGGTTCTTCTTCAGATCTCGATAACTTGGCCTGGACTTCGATCTCCCTCGATCTCTTTGTCCTTCCTATATGAACCCCTGCTTCTTACTGCTAGCGCCTTTACTAATAAGCTTGCCTGAGAAGGCTGTCTTTCCTTTCTCCTCGTCTCATAATTAGTCAAAGCAGACGACACTTCATGATAGTCAAGGGACTGTCTCCCATTTATGAAGGTTAAGGTAAAAGTCTCATACTCCTCTGCAGGAAGAGAGTTCAAGAGAATTATCGCTTTATCTTCTTCATCTATCTTGACATCCACACTGACCAAATCCGTAAGAAGCTTCGTGTAACGATTCAGATGTTCATTCATGGAGCATCCTTTCTTTATCTGAAACCCGTACAGCTTGCTTTTCAGCTGTAATCTGGATTCAATACTCTTGGTCAAATATTTTCTTTCAAGGATCTCCCACAACTACCTCGCAGATGTTTCGTGTAACATAAGGTATTTGATGTCTTGTGTTAGACACGATCTGATTAAGCCACACGCAGATCGGTTCATCTTCTCCCACTCTTCTTCAGTGGTTGTGCTTCGCTTCTTCTCCAGACGTAGAGTGTCTTCGAGGTTAGATGCATTTAGGGCATCCATCACCTCGCACCTCCACTGCCAAAATTGTTAGTGCCATTAAACTTCACCACGTCAATCCTCGGATGAGGATTCATGGTCTTCACTGATGTACTTTCTTCTGCCATCTCTCTGACTAGATCCTCTATGTAATGCGAAAAACCAAAGGAGATAGATAAACAACTTTGATAAAGATCAGATTTTTACCTTCTCACGAAACCCTAGATGAGTTTCTGACCAGATCTACTCTAATGATTCCTTAAGCACTTCACGCGCTGTTCTGAGATCGACACACGATCCCACGAACAGTCCCAACGCTGATATGAGATCGACACACGATCTCTACCAAATCAGCAACTGATGCCCTTCGATCTCCAGATAATCTCACACGAACCTGGGATGCTCTGATACCACTTGTTGTGCGCCGAAATAACAACCACGTAGAGGAAACCCTAGATCTCAGATGTAAAATAGTAGTACCACCAAACAGCAAATAACAAACAAGCAACGAGAAGAACACAAACACCAGATTTAACGAGGTTCGACCAATTTCGCCTACGTCCTCGGGGCAAGGAAGAGAGATTTCTATTGATTTAATAATCAATACAAGTATTACAAGCATTACTTTAGGAACAGAGCTCTGCCTCTCTCATATACACAAGGAAATCCTAGGAATCAGTTTCCAATTTTGGGCTGAATTCCAATTTAGCAAATTTTCCGAAACAGCCCGAACCCATCTATCGGTCGACCGGTCGGTCGACCGACTCTAGCCAACGGTCGACGGTACCTAACGAGAGTTAGGCACTTTCAGTCGGTCGACCGCTACAGCCTTGTGCACGTTGGTGCACAACGGTCGACCGGGCCGGTCGACCGTGCTGCTGCTGCTGCGGCTGCTTCCCAACGGTCGACCGGGCCGGTCGACCGTGTGCTGCTGCTGCTGCTGCTTCCCTGCTGCTGCTGTTGCAGACTTGGATCCTTGTCTCCTTGTCATTGTCGACTTCCTCGACTTCCTCTCCTCTTGCTACATCCAATAAACACAAAACTCTATTGTTAATTGACCTCTGAGTGAAACAACCGAACTTCTGATTAACGGGTTATTTAATTTATATGAACTCTAATATATAATTTGAACTGAATATTGACCCTAAATCTTGATTTGAAGAAAATTTTCAAACGAAGTGGTACATTTTGAAGTGAGGAATGAATTTCTATGACAAGGAGAGGACTTTCCTATCAGATCATTTGATATTTTGATGTGAAAAGACTTTGACAAGGAGAGGACTTTCCTATTAGAAGAACAATTTGAAATCTAATGTAGAGAGGACTTTCACATAAGAAATTGAACTCTTTTGAAGTATTTTCTGATAGAGAGGACTTTCCTATCAGAGAATAATAGTTTTTAGAATTTAAAAAGGTTTTCAGTTTAGCGATGTGATGGTCAATTTAAAGATTTAGGTTCAGTTAAGTGACATGATGATCGATTTTAAGATTTGGGTTCGGTTTAGCGACTTAATGGTCAATTTTAAGATTTGGGTTTAGTTTAGTGACTTGATGGTCGATTTTAAGGTTTTGAATTCAGTTTAGCAACTTGATGGTGATTTCAAGATTTGGGTTCAATTTAGCGACGTCATGATCGATTTTAAGATTTTGGGTTCAGTTTAGTTACTTGATGGTTTATTTTAAGATTTTGGTTTAGTTTAGCGACATGATGGTCGATTTAAGATCTAAGATACAATCTAGTGACTTGATAGTCGATTTTAAGATTTTGGATTCAGTTTAGTGACTTGATGGTCGATCTTTTAAGATTTGGACTTGGAACTATTTTAGTTTAGGGACATCTCAGCCTTTAAAACATGGAATTTGGATTTGACTCAAGTCAACATCCAATTTGCAACTGGAACTTTCACCAATTTAAAGACTTGGTGGCAATTTTGGGCAAGATCATGAATTTTGGAATTCGATTGTTTATGGACTTTATTATGCAGTTTGCAAACACGAAAGCCTGATTTGCCTTCTTATGTGCTTGATGTCTTGCAATTTTCTATATTTATAAACTTGGTGACGCATATATTGTCACTTTCTTCGTGAGTTAAGCTACTAGGTAATTTTGTTAAAATTCAGTGACTTTTACAGATTCTTTTTTGTAGTGATTCGGATAATTCTCACCAATTAATAAGGCCACAGTCAATTTAGAAATGAGTGAAATAAACTGAATTTGGCACCACATTTCTATCACTTCTGTTAAATTTCTTGAACAAATTTGGTTTTTTAATTTAATAGACCAATTTGGAGGTGTTTTCCATGTCTTGAAAAATAAATGCCCATCTCATTTAGAACCGATTTGAGACCATGATAGCAACTTGAGTCCTTTTTTTATTTGGGTGATTTTGAGTCTCTTTGCATAATAATCTAATTGATATTTATCAACAATTTATCAACAAGTCGAGCCGATTCGAAACTCGATCATGACAAGGTGTGTTTACGAAACTAAGTTGGAGAAAATCATAGTGTGTTTACCCAAATAATGATTTTATTACAAGTTCATGAGGCTAACAATAGTTGCATGAATTCTTAATTTTGATTGGCTCTCATATTTGTCATTTGCATGGGATGTGCATGAAATAAATTACTCCACACACACACTAGCTTGAATAAGACGTGTGTGGTTGTGAACAAAAAAAACAACTATAATTCGACTCGGGATTAGTTTCTGGTATTACAATCTGAGTGGTTTTATTGCAAGAACTCTTAATTCTGATTGTCGCCCATGGTAGCCATTTGCATGGGATATGCATGAGATTACTCCACACGCACACGCTAGCTTGGCTACGACTTGTGCGGTTGTGAATAAAACAACTCCAATTCAACCCGGGATTGGTTTATGGTATCACAATCTGGGTGGTTAGAGAATTGACTATGTGAATATAACATTAGTTTTCATAGATGTATCCACAACTCAGCACCCTAACAAGTCAGCCTCAAATAATATATCAAGCACTATTTCTTTTGAGACAAACTATTTAATCTTGCAACTTCAATACCAAAGAAATATCACAAAAATCCAAAGTTCTTTGTCTGAAAATATTTACTAAGTATTGTTTTAGATATGTAATTCCTTGTAAATTGTCACTCGTGATCACAATGTCATCTACACTCGCAATTATATTGTTTGAGCATACCATTAGAAGGTCAAATATTTCTTATTACCCTTCTGACAGCAATACTATGTTGTAGGTGTGGAGGAGTACAATCCTTCAAAATTGAACTTTAGGCATCATCAACTAGTTCAATATAAGTGTCATCACACTCGTTCTAGTGCTTTACTTTCTAACTCCACATGCTTGTGAGTTTTCACTGATGAACTTGTAGTGTGCAACAGTCCTTCCTAGGGTGAATTATAGAATTTTAAATTGCTACTAATAATAAATTTGATAACTCAAGATTAGACCATCGATACCTATATCCTTTTACCACATTAGCATGACTTTAAATATTGATCTCTTAGCTCTATTATCAAGCTTATCCTCATTCACATGGAAATAAGTAGGACAACCAAATATTTTTAAATGATCATAATTAGCAGGGAACCATACCTAGCAGGGAACGATACCATACCCTTTACAGAGTCTTTCCACTAATTGATGCAGATGGGGACTGACTGATCAAATAGAAAGTTGTATTAATCGTCTCTTCCTAAAGATATCTGAAGATACAGCACAAGCATTCCTTGAACTCTCCTCAAAAGAGTTTTGTTTATCATCTCTGCTACTCATTCTATTGTGGTGTTTCCTGAACTCTACGATGATATACAAGGTCTCATCGTTGCAAAACTTATTAAACTCCATTAAACATAATTTCATCCCATTGTCAGCCATACAGAAATTATCTTATTTCTTGTCAACTTCTAAATCATAGTCTTCCTCTCTGTGAAGGTAACAAACATATCACTCATACTTCAGAGGATATACCAAAATTTTTCTCAAGTAGACATCGATAAATGTCACAAAATACTGAACTGAGAGGGACCCTAAACATACTAATGTATATAATCTAGAGTGGTCTTTCTCCTATAAATAGTTGTACTAAAAGAAACTTTACACTACTTGCTAAACACTCAATGCTCACCCTGTTTGTTGGAAATTATTTTCTTTCAAATCTTGATGTGGCCTGCAAGTAGCATGGACAATTGGATTAGATTTAGCATAAAGAATTTTAGTTCACTTCTGATTCTTAGATCAATGAGTTAGTCTCTATTAAGAGTCTTATGGACTTTCTTGTCATAAAATAAGTCAGTTTTATTACTACTATGTTAAATAATTGTGAAAGGTATTATTTATATTTTTATGTGGGAAATTAGATATTGGAGTTCCACTTGTATTAGGAGTTTCATGAGAACCTTTTCAAGTTCTTGGGATGTTCATTGCTTTTATTGTTGATGATACTTATTCATATCAAGTTGTTTAGAAATCATGGATATATAAGTTGGCTCTAAATTGTACAAGAATTAGCCTCACAAAAGATATAGAGTTGTGGCGGTTGTTATTTTGGGGCATCACAACTGAAGTACTTGTAACTATTGTCATCAAGTTTTTGTAATGGAATAAGATAATTCTTCGACAATGGGACATGATGAACATTTGGCAAAGTCCTCATGCATCTGAATTTTAATTGCACTAATTCCAACAATCTTCAAACGCATAGTATTTTCCATGACGACATCTTCACCATCAATCAACTCATAAGTCGCATACCAATCCTATTAGGACTCATACGATAGAAATGTCCTGAATCAAGAACCCACTCATCTTGCTGCTAAGCATCATGAATGATAACTGACTGAAGATCACCAGCACCAAAAACATCTTACGACACCACTAGGAACTGAGGATTTCTCGTTCCAAGACTTTTTTTCATCATCCTGTCCTTTAATTTTTTTTGAATGGTCCAATATGAAGTGCTCGACTCATTGCAATAATCACACTCAACATCTTTTCTCATCTTGACTTCGAAGTAGATTTTTCTTTAGATTTGCTGTTACCAATGAGCCTCTCTGAATGACCATCAGTGAACATGCTTTTGGCCCGGGCCTCACATTCAGCAACAAAGATTTTTTTGCCTCATTTCTTTAGAATGCAAAGTTGACTTAAACATCTTCTAAAGAAAGTGTATCTCTACTATAAAATGTTCAATTAACAAAATTCTTAAATAAGGAACACAATAAAATAAGGGTTTGATCCTCTCCCTTAATTTCATATTATTATTTTTTGTCTATAAGGATTTGGTTTAACTCATCTAAGTAATCTTTAATGGGTGTACCTTCGTTGATGCAAACAGTGAAGAGGTTTCTTATTTGTAAAGGACTTTTAAATGTACAAGCTCTCACTTGAGCCGCAAACCCACAGCAATATCTCCCTCCATAACTTTTTGCAATACCTCATCTCTAAAGAAAGTTGAATCACAGTATGCTCTTTCTAATCGATTTCTTCCCTCTCTTCTTCGAACATTGATTCTGAAACCTTCTCCTTTTCTGAATAGAACCTTAAATAAACATTGTTGAATTAAGAGAACCCGCATCTTAACTTTTAACAAACTGAAACAATTATTTCGTCAAGCATCTCTCTCTGCTTTGTTAGTTTGTCGAAGCCATCTAAAAACCCAATTCAAATCGAAGACCCAATTATCTGATACCAGTCTGTTGCAGCTAAGGTTATCAAATCCACAAAATCAGCAAAATAAAAAACAAACGATCACAAATCAATCATAGATATGGAAAAAGAATAGCATACACAAGACTTAACATGGTCTGGTCGAAAATGACCTACATCCAAAGGGAAGGCAGTAAGGAGAATCCAATAACCACAGAAAAGATTACAAGAGCTTTTCATTAATCTAAATCCCCAAATAAACTCACAAGAAAAACCATAGGGTCTCTCAAAGAGCAAAAGATGGAAGACGACGTCAGTTATTTTTTTCCTCGCACCAAAAAACTCACGGACACCATTATCGTGTGTGTTTTTTACATCATGCAAAGAATCCTAACTTAATCACTTGTCCATGTGGTTTTTTCAAAAGGTCATGTTCGGGGCTTCTTACGAACAGGATCAGATTTAAGTTAATACACATCCCAGGCAAACGCAAACTGCAAAATATGAAGCAAGCGCTTTCATGCAAAAGAGTCAAGAGTACAGCAAGCAGAATAAAGACATAATATTGACATAATCTGAAGATGACAAAAAAGAGATAATGTATTATTAACTAAATTTCAATGACAAAAACTTATTAGTTTACCTCGGGCACATGGAGGAACCTATTTCACTAGTCATGTACTGAATATTTCTAGAAGAATTTCCTTTAATTTAATTAATTATTTCAACAAATTCTTGCTGATTAAAGAAAGAAGTTGGTAAAAACAAGATGAGAAGTTAGGACTAAAGTCAAGCACAGAAAGGTACCCTGTCTGTGCAATGACAACATTCTGTGCAAGGAATTGGAAGTACTACGGTCAATAAGCCTTTGTTGCAGTCAATATCTTTTCCAGGTATTCTCAATGTTATACAAAAAAGGTGTCAATGCAATTATGCAAGGAAAGCGTGGTTTTGGGGGGGGGGGGGGCTGTTGGGGGAGGACTATTGCTTCAACTTTTCAAGACAAGTTATGGTCACAAAAGAAAAAGAGTTTGATACCGTTAGTGTACGAGCAATTCCATCCACATTCTCAGAGCAGAACAAATAATAAGATTGCAGGACCAAGCAGATTAATTCAATTTCGGAGCAGAACAAATAACCACCAGTAGCGAGTTGTAAACAAAATCAACTACACTCAGATGTCGTTTATTTTTAAGACAACCACAGTTATGGTTTAATCACTTCAGAAGGTTAATAATTCCTGTTGCATCTCTCAGCTTTCATAAAATAGGCATTAGTTCTTTCAAGATAAGGAGCAGAACAATATGACAGTTCAATGTACTGAATATATGATAGAACCTTACTAATTTTAGCAGTCAAGCATGTAAAGAAAGCAGATATCAATAAGAACCTAATGCGTAGTCGTTCTGCCACCTCAGACTGCTCATCATATTCATCAATAACCTAAGGTTCCATGATAAAGATAATATTCTTTAATAAGGTGAGCATATAACTTTATGTGACAAAATTTACTGAAGTGGTCAATTGTACAGACACTGTAAAATCAGAGGCATAATGAAACCCGTGAGTTGATTTAAAAACATTAAAAATATGTGATACTCTCAGATATTAGGTTTCCCATTTATGTATATCCAAATTAGAAATGTGACATACATGGAAACTAAGATATAATATCTCTGAAAGCTCAATAAGTATCTTTATCTCCACCTCATATTTAATCTCATCCAGTGGAAATACACTTGCATCCACTCTGTTTCAGTTTCATAATAACTGAGATCATGCATTTTATCAAAACTGAAGATTAAAATTACAATTGCATCAATGTATGAGATCATCATTAGTGAGCTTTTTAAAGGACAGTGTCACGTCATGTCTGTGGGTACCATCCAAATACCATACCCTATTCGTGTGTTAGTACCATGAACCAAAACATACGATACATCTAGGAATACTACTTGTACCCAAATTTTGGTCATAAGAAATTCCCAGTGAAAATTGGAATTGCTTATGACAAACTCTTATATCTCCTGTTATACCCAAATTCTTCTAACTCTGAAAAAGTAACAACCAAAAATCTAATAAGTTGTAGTTACAACCATTTGATTGTTATGCCTATTAGGAATAAATTCTTATACCCAAAAATGGGTACGGCCTTATTGAATCTTCCAAGTCAGCATTTGGGAATAACAATCATAAAAGGCTAATCATGTATGAGTTATATGGAATTGCTTAGTACTCCTTGTAAAATAATCAGCTCGAGTCAACTTCGAAGAGGGAACCAAAAGAATGCAACTAGTTTGCACAATCTAATATTCTAAAGTGATGTTGAATTCAAAAGTCCCCATGCTCTTCATAAAGATTGTTGAGATGAAGAAGAACAGAAAAGATAAGACGAGAAAGAAAGAGAGTAGATAACAATAAAGAAGAAAGAAAGGAAAGAAAAAATTGGAACTAGAACTAAAAGAGAAAAGAAGGGGGAAATTGTTTGATATCGAGCTAGTGCTCTGATACCGAGTTGAGATGAAGAAGATTAAGACAAGATGATACACCATCAATTCATGGTGTGGTGTTTTACTTATAGGGTAGAAAGAAAACATGTCTTGATAAAAATAGGAGACTACAAAATAGTAGAAAAAACCCTCTTTATCTAACATTACAAAAAATATATTATTATACTCTAATAATTATAAATTTTTTTAAAGAATGTGATTCCATTTAGCTCTGTCTTATATTATGACTTAGAGATTGATGCAATTCCCTATAAAAAAAAAGGTATTTCATCTTAAGTCTTCTACTCATTGATCAGTACCCTTTCATGACTATCAAAATTAGGAGGGTTGTTGCATGAGCATAAACTGTTTCATAAAAGGTAGATGTACCTAACTGCTAACTTGCCCTTTAGGTCCCATTGAAAGGTTTCCTCTGCTCATCTATTATATAACAATAAGCAAGAACCTCTTTCAAGGAGAGAGAAACTATTTAGTTAGAAAAAAGGAGAGAACTTCTCCCATATTTTTCTGTCTTCTCAAGCCTCCAAGTCAAACCCTTCTTTGAATCCCAATCCCCCCCCCCCCCAACCACGCTTCAAGCCATCCAAGTTTTCCCATCGGGGCTTGAGATTTCAATTCGAAATACAAAAATATCAAATCACTTCATGCCTCCTCCTAGGACCTGTACTTCAATTCAAAATACAAAAATATCAAATCACTTCATGCCTTCATTAGGACATGTACTTCAGTTCAAAATACAAAATCAAATCATTTATCTCTCTCTTTTAAAATACAAAAAGTACCAAATCAACTCCCTAGCTCCTTTCTAAAATATCAAATCACTTAATCCGCCTCTCTTCTCTCTCTCTCTCTCTCTCTCTCTCTCAAACACACATACACATGCACACACACATCTCCAGGTTATTCTTTTCTAAGTTTTGATATGTAAACTTACTCCCTTTTTTCTCTCTCACGCACACCACTTCTGTAAACACAAAAATTAAAAGAACAATTTCACACAAATGAAAGTTTAACCAAATTTTTTATATAAATATGTATCCGGAAGTTGATTACAAATGTAAAGAAAAGGAATTTGATGCCTATGAAAAAATCACACCAAGAAAAAAAAAAATGAAAAACTGATGCTTATGAAGAAATCAACCTAAGAAAACAAAATGATATAAATGAGTAAATATAGTTATAAAAGTTAATATATGCATATGAACACACACAACTCTTCCTATTCAACTTCATAGTCACTACTATTTCATTAACTAATTAATGGATTGTTTAAATTATTTATTTGTTTTAAAAATCCAAGAAATTTATTATTAACCATCAAATATTATTTATCTATTTTTTCTATTGGGGATTTCAGTACCAGGTATCAATTATCTTATTCTACTTATAAAATTATATGCCATACTTTTATAACGCCTTTTATCTCACTGTTTACTTACAAAATTTATCATCTCTTTGTATTACTATATAATGCAATACACTGAGTCTTGCATTTTCGGAAAGACATGTTGTTTTAACTTGCTCAATGTATACCACATAAAACTATAGCTATAGGCATGAGTTAAATCCTGTTTAAGGATATGTCCATGCCCTTGAGTGTTTTTTGGGTATAAGTGGCATAGACAATGTGTTCCTCTGTGTGTCTCAATACATGATTGGCTAACTCCTCAGGCCTAGCTAAGGTGATAAATTTTAAGAGTGGATCACAGAAAATCTTATGGTCAACTGTAAAGTGTTGTTTATCTTTTTTGTTTGAAAAAGTAAAATAATAATAATAAGGTAGTAGTATTTGTAGTTGTCAAGGATGGAGATAGGGGCGCATGCCCACATGGACCCTCCTAAATTTTCACAAAACCCTTATAGTTTTACATATTTCAAAAAAAAATAAGTAAACCATTTAAATATATTTTTATATAGGGCGCCCTCAATTAGGCCGGTAGCTCCGTCTCTGATAGTAGCTGAGTAGCAACAACAACAATAATAACAAGGATAGTACTAACGATGATGATGACGATGCACAATTAACTAAACGAGAGGATCTAATACTTTTGCGGCATAACTAAACTAGTATGCCTACCTATAAAAGTGTATAATATTTAAAGAAATTGGATGATTTGTTCCTTGATCAAAATGTTTTAAAAGGATTATGGATGAAATATCATTAATTTGAAGGTTCATTGCTCATGCATCAAATGCAATTAAATGAACAATATCTACTTTTCTGAAAACCATGACCAATTTGAAGCTTCATTTTGTTTTTGCGTATACAACTTTCAAAATGCATTATTTTTATAGGTGGGCATAACTAATTTAGTTATGCCCGAGAAGTATTAATGATGAGGACATTACTAGTTGCTAGTTATTTTCTTATGCCCTTTTGAGTAGTTATCTTCTTTCACGTGGGAGTTCAGTATCACATCGGTTATCCCCTAAAAGTGTTCTTTTATAAATCCTATAAATAGGCCATAAACTTATTTTATTGGTAGATAATGAATGAATTAAATCTTTCAGCTTAAAATATCATGAGTCTTGAATTCTTGAGATTGGGGTGTGAAATCCGTGGTGTAAGAGATGTGAAACCCATGGTGCAAGGAGTGTAAAGCCCAAAATCTATCCGGTTCTTATCTCTATTTCTTAAACCCTAATTTGTCTTTTCTATTTTCTTGTCAAAACTCCAGTTTTTAATTTCTTTGATTTAAAGGTAATTGTGATCCCCCGTGTTACATAAGTTTAGTATCAGAGCTTAAGTCTCGGTCCCCTTCAAAATTTTCTATTCTCTCTCCTTACACCCTACTATTAGATCAACCTTAGATCTCTTTTAAAAAGTTAAAAAAACAAATTAAACACAGATTTGTTCTTAAAAAATGTAGCAAAATTCCCCAAAATTCAGTTCGAAAATCGCCAAAAAGTTCCAACACTCCTTGTTCATCTTCTTCTCTCCTTTTCCCATAATCCACATAACCCAAACCAATCTTGCCACCTCATCCTCCTCGCTTCCACCTTCTTGCTCTCGCCAGTGACAAGCACACACCACTGCTGCCTTCACACCCACCTCCACCTTCACCACCAAGCTCAGCACCAATCTCATGGTCTCACTGCCACATCTCCTTCAACAAGCTTCACCGCTCTTTATCGCCAACTTCATCTCAGATCTGATGCCACGATAACACTTATCATCTCTTCCTTCCTTCTCCCTCACCGACGTTTCTGATCTCATCTTTGACGAGATCTAGTCATCAACATCCTTCGCCGCCGCCTTCCTCCTCACAGTCAACTCCTGTCAACTTTGATTGCATCACCGACCTCATCAACAGCGTCCCACCACAGCTCCGCCAATGCCACAATCTCATAGCGCCACCACACTCTTATGCCTCGCTTCACCACCACTCTCAAGATCTCGTCGGCCACTCTCAAGACCTCTCCGACCTCTTCATCATCTCCTCGCGCCGCTAATAAGATCTTGACGTCCACTTCTTATCTGACAACAGGCGACGCCACCGACCTTGTAGACAACGAGGTCTCTTTCACAACCTCTGTCTGAGCTCGTCGAAGTCTCTGTCCGAGGTCTCTTCATAGCCTCTGTTTCTTCACCGAGCTCGTCGAGGTCTCTGTCCCGCCTTCGCCGTCGTGATCCCCACTCATCATCATCGATAGATCCAGGCCCTCACTAGCGCTCGATCCCCCGCCCTCATCGTCATCAAGCTCCGCCGCCAAGCGCACTGTATCAGCCCAGGAGTCAGGCTGAAATCAAGGTGGGATTTCATTTCGGGTTTAAATCTCAAACCCTTAGAAACTTGAACCGTTTGCATTGCGTTGATCCAACCTGATCCACTTTTTTCTGACGTCACTCGGCTGACGTCATCGGGGACCAGTACATTTCAGTTTAGCAATTCAGTTCAGCTTTTCGGAGGCCAACTTGAGCTTGTTTCAAGCCTAAATCGAGTCATTTTTGAAGCAGTGAATTTGTGAAGATCAGAACAATGCGTTTACAGCCTTCATATTTAGGTTCAAGCTTTAATAGTTTGTCAGATTCAGCTCAGCAGATCAGCATAGCAGCAGTCCAGAGCTTGATCCTGGCCCGCTTCGGGCCCGATTTACGACGTTCACAACGCAGCCATCTTCCACGTCCTACTATCATTGTCTAAGACTTTTTGTGGTAACTTTCAACTCTTTGGTGTGGGAATTTCTTCGAGAATTCTTAGAAGAATTTTGCTTTTGGGCGTGAACGACTTACCCCTCAGGTGATATCCTAACTTGGGCTGATTTGTTAACTGTTAAATTACTTGCAATTACTATTTGAATTGCTATAATTTGTTGATTGAATTGCTATTTGATTCTATCTAGTGGTTGCATCAGTATTTATCATTTTTCATTATTTTAAGAGTGTATTTTCTTTGCATTTAAAACTTGAACTTTTAGGATATTTTTATTTTTATTTAGTGCACGCATATATTCTACTTGACTCTAAGATTCTCCACTATATCTGCTTGTTTACTTTATTTTGCATTTGTAGCCATCATGGCTAGTCAATGTTTTAAGAACCACCTCTTAAACCAGTTACACAACTTTCATCGGGGTCATATATCCGTTCAAGTTTACATAACCATAATTGAGGACTTAACCCGTCATAGTGACATGAGAGAGCACCGTTCTGAGACTATAATAAGGTTTGTTTGGAGTTTAAGACTCAAAATAAGGCGTATTATGATCATTGGCTCTTATGATGTAGGCACCATTGAAGAGACCTTTGATGTTGCCTTAAAGATAGACTTGACTTTTAAAAAGTTAATCAATGCCAAGGCCCAGTGTTCTAAGTGAGGGATATGAGCACTACAATTATCAGTACACCTCGAAGAGTCGACATGTTAGTACTGTATTTAATAATGATGCTGATGACTCGAAGGTTGTTAAAGATGCTCCCGTTCCTTCTGAGACTGCTAGTATAATTTAAGACATATCAGTTGGTTCTGACAGATCGATTATTAAGGAAGGTCATACTTCTTATGAG
The DNA here is from genome assembly GCA_038442645.1 of Agave tequilana. Taxonomy (NCBI): domain Eukaryota; kingdom Viridiplantae; phylum Streptophyta; class Magnoliopsida; order Asparagales; family Asparagaceae; genus Agave; species Agave tequilana. The sequence goes on along the minus strand of JAVJIF010033504.1, from coordinate 43,971 downwards.
GATACTACTGAAGTAGTAAATGTGATAGTAGAGTCTATTCCTTAGATGTTGACGCCCATGCCATGATATTAGTAAGTCCGCATCTGATTAGCGGAGTTTAGTGTTTCTTATCAGATCTCTAGGATACATTTGCCACACCTTTAATAGAGGACGATATTGAGCATGAGACAGTTGATTCTAGTGTCATTACATCTAGTAGATCATCTGAGTCCCCTCGTGCTGATCACAATTTATGATTGTTTCAATTGATTCAACTTCTAGTGAGTCACCTGAGTTTCTTACCATGATCGGCAGATGATTTCTAGTGCTTCTTTTTTCGATTGTTTAGAATTTGTGTCTGAGTCCAACATACCTCTATCTACGGGGTTAGATAAGTGCCCTCCTAGGCGTTCTATATATATCATTTTCTCATCTTTAGGAATTATGCTTAGAGTGTCTATTGCATTATATTCACCTGTTGCACATATTAATAATATCACTAAACTGTAACAATTTGCAATGACACCTACAAATTTGTTACATTTTCATATAGTATTTCGTCGGAATTTGCAGTTGATAATAAGGTGATGGGTACGAGTCACCCTGAGGCCATGAGGAAGTTGCACATTTGACGTATAGATTTTGATAGGATTCTAAAGAGGAGTGCTTCCATTACTTACGAGTTAAAAACACCCTGAGATCCTGGTATCAGCTCTGTCTTCATAGGGATGATGCGCCTTTGTCTACTATCAATGCCTTAATCGAGCTACCATCTTTTACAATTGATCTGTCGCGAAGGCCAGCTCTGTCTCCACCACCTTGGTCTCGACATGATGCACTGTTGCTGATTCCTCGATCACTATCTTGGTCAGATTAAGATACATCGTGAGGGGAGGCCTCACTCGACAGGGTAGAGCCCACCCTGGGGAAAATGATGAGGACATCACCAGTTTTTAGTTATTGTCTTATGTCTTAGTTTATTTTTGTGAGTTATCTTCTTTTATGTGAAGTTTAGTATCACATCGGTTATCTCTTAAAAGTGCTCTTTTAGAAAGCCTATAAATGGGCCATAGACTTATTTTATTAGTGAAAATGAATGAATTAAATCTTTCAGTTTGAAATTTCATTAGCTTTGAATTCTTGAGAGTAGGGTGTGAAGCCCGTGGTATAAGGGGTGTGAAGCCTGTGGTGCAAGAGGTGCGAAGCCTAAAATCTATCTGGTTCTTATCTCTATTTCTTAAAAATCTAATTTATCTTTTCTATTTTCTTGTCAAAACCCTAGTTTTCAATTTTTTGATTTCAAGGTGATTGTGATCCTCCCGTATTACATCAATTAAAGCCTTACCCCATAACTAAAAGCTTTGATTAATAGATTTGTATTATAAAATGCATCATAATTCAGGGTTACAAACTCGAGGATACCATATTTCTCTCTGTTGGTTGAAACCTAGGTGTTCGTGGAGTGGAATTTCATTTTTATTTCTTTTTAATACACTTTAGATTCTTCAAGATGGAATTGAACTGGATGGAATTGAAAACATGAGGCCCTCATAAAAGAATACGTACAAAAATTTAAAAGTGCTCCCTCTCGAAAAGAAAAAAAGAACTGATGCAGACATTAAGTGCTTAAGCAGGCGAAAGAACCCAAGTCCAGATTGACTCGAGCAGTTGAAGACTTTATGTAACTTTATTTTTTAGTTGTGTTTGATTTATTAGAAATTAGATATTGTATTTAGTACCACATCAGTTGTAGTTGGGAACTCAAAACTTGTAAGGCCTATAAATATAAGCCAAGTACTTTTATTTTGATTAATGAAGAATTTGATAAATTTATTGTGGGATATTGATTTCTCTCAAATTGTTTTAGGAAAAAATCCTAATTCTCCTCAAATTATCCTCTCATAATCCCCATATTAATCTCTCTCCTCTTTCCTCTTTCAGCCGCCGCCACCAGGCTTCTTCTCTCTCTCTCTTTTCTTCTCCACGTCAACCCAAATTTTCTTTTCCTCCTCTCTAATCTCCTCGGCCAAGACACCAACCCAACACCCCTCCTCATCATCTTCTTCTTCTTATGAACAACCCAAAACCCGACAACCCATCACCTTCACGCCAACAATTTCACAACCAACCTCGTCAACAGCAAATGCCAACAACCCCCACACCACCACCATGCCAACATCTCAACCTTACACCCGCATGTGCCTTCATCGTTTCCTCTCTGTGCGAGCAGAATCCAAGGTCTTGTGCCTCTCCTCTGCGCGAGAAGAATCTGAGGCACACCTGTGCATCTCTGTTTGAGCCCGCAGCCTGCAGAGCACCCTTGCGCAGGCCTCACCACCAAGCTGATGAGGCTTCGCTACGCATTCTTCCTCTTCCAGCATCTTGACCGGCTGCCTGCAACACAGAACAAAGAAGAGAATTGATTTAGATTTAAGTCATAAATCTATTTCTACAGTAACCCAACCCGGATCCTCGACTGCTACAGTAACAGGTCCAGACACAAAACAGACCCGTTAGCAGTCCCTCTCGTGTACGGGTCGTATCTCTCACAACGTTACGATCGTGACGACAAATTCCATACATCGACATACACTATTGGTCATTAAGATCTTTGTAATGCTCAGTAAGTAATTTTCATAAACACAGTCTATTTATTTGTGAGTTGATATCTGTCTCTATTATTTTATCGATTATATATGATGTCACAAATACTGTGAGATTGTGAGATTTTGTTAACCCTACAATTGCTGGTCATAATTATTGATTTTATAACTTACCATCATAACGAGTAGTTGCATCACTTTATTTTAGATTGAGAACAGTAACACTGCATTTGCATGTTTTGTAAAATTCATTTGTTGCATTATTTATTTTAACTATTTTTTTAAGTATTGATTTTACAACTTACCATCATAACGAGTAGTTGCATCACTTTATTTTAGATTGAGAACAGTAACACTGCATTTGCATGTTTTGTAAAATTCATTTGTTGCATTATTTATTTTAACTATTTTTCTAGCCAAGATCGTATCGTTGGTGAAACGTTGTGAAGTTTTATTTTATTATTGATTTCTGATTCATAGACGCATACATGTTTCACATCAAGAACTTTATAGTTGTGATGAGGAATGAGGATCCAGTTTTATATTCTAATAGAGAGGTAAAATTTTTCACAGAGAGAGAGAGAGATCATATTTAACCTAACCTACCTACATTCTACTTTAAATGCAATAGGCTATATTTGAACTAAGTGGTTCCGTTAACACAAAGTTTCAACTATTGAACCAAATTCTCTAGTTTTGATCGATGAGAAATGAGAAACATATGTTGATATTCTAACAAGGAGGTGTGTTTTCCAAAAAGTAAAATGGAAAAGAATAGGAAAACTAAGAGGTTTCCCCCAACCCACTTACGTTTCTGCTTATGCTAATTAATAATATTTGAGCCCATGCATCACTGAGGGGGCAAGAAAACTAGTAGTTACCTAGTTAGCGATTCAATTCCAAGGATTAGCATAAAGTTCGCATCTGGTCATAATGGCAATTTTGACTTTGGCTCATACTCCAAAACTAACCCAAGCTAATGAAAAGCCTTAGGTGATAATGATAGTATAATAAAGACTGGTAAGGCTGAATCATGAGCTAATCAAAAAATAAAATATATATAATTCACTGTTTATATCTCCCTTCATCGAAAAGACAATAAGAATTCATTGCAGACTAATCTCACTAGTCAAAGCTCACATCAAGAAGAAGCATGGGCGCATACTCCCCGATAAGGACACAACATCATGACCAGAAAAGGCGAGAGAGAAAACACTAGAAATAGGACATTACATAGCACCAGAAAAAACCATATAATTTCTTCAGACTTTTGGAAAAATCATAAGCAACAAACATTTTTGATAACTTGACAAACACACACTGTAGACTGTGGAACTGTTAACTACTCGTACAATTATATTATTTTATGCTTTCAAGATGCAATTCTTCATCTCCTCAAGAAGTATTTTAGTGTAACAACATTAAATAGTGCTTAATCAATAATATCTTAATATAAACTATTATTATGTATCATATTTATAGTGGCCATGACTAAAAATGAAATAACAATCAAATACTAATGTGTGTAACATGCATCATATAAGTATTTAGAAAGTGTCAAGAGCATGTAAAATAAATGTCGAGAATTTAAAATATATATTATGAAATCTAGAAAAGTCTAAGTAGTTCCAAACACAATGCTCAAAGAGTGTCCAAGAAGTATCATGTCCTCGTGTGCATGAAACAAAACTTCACGGGTTATAGTCTGATCTACATGAGTCGAGAAGCTATTGACCAATCACAATATAATCCATATCCATCATATTCTCATCCTGGCCATTATGATGCCTATATATTCCCTTTTATTCCCATATGTCTATGTCTTTTGTTCTCTTAGACCAAATGGTTTCCATATGGTATGTAATTTGAAACACTATACTGAAAACAATATGCAAAAGAACGAGAACAAGATAATATTGTTAGTTTCCACTTATTCCTTATGAACACTGAGTAATCAACATCATGTTTTTAGATTTATTGCTACCAAAAACATTCTCACCAGAAGGTCATAGACAACTTTTATCAATTATCATCTGATTTTACCTTGCCACTACAGATTTTTTTCATCTCATGTATTCCATATCAGTTCATTTCCCTGTTTAAAAGTAAAATCAATTCACAGACAAAAAGATTCACTATATACACTCCACGCTATGTTCTCTTTCAGCAATCCTATGTCAGCAATGCAGCAATGTCCCTTTTTTTAAAAGCACTCTTTTACATTTTACCAAACACTTTTTTCTCCCAAACTATTTCCTGATTTCTTATGCACAAATTCTGATGATAAACGAAAGAAATCGTGAAAAAGAGAAGGATAAGAAGTATGTGCTGCTTAAATGGAATGATACTCGAAGAAAGAAGACTCATAAGTAGGTGTGCAAATGGAGCATATGTGGCATGGATATTAAAATATCTATTCATAACTGTTTTTTTAAGCCACGAGTATGAAATACGGATTCGAATCTTTAGCGGTCATAAGAATCATTACCATAAGAAGCAAATATAATACAGGTATCCATATAAGTAGATGCAGATACAAATCTTAAAAAGAATAATTTCATAAATATACTTAGTCATGAGAAGCAATTACATGAAAATGTGGTATAACTTGTTAGATATGATTAGTAATTGTTCTAGAATCCTACTACTATTTAGAGTCATATTAATATTTTGAGTAGGATTTTTATTTTTTTGAGTCTATATAAGGAAAGGATAGTCATAGTTCTATCTAATTACATCTTTTAGTTGTTTTGAGAATCAATAAAGATAGTAGTTCTTTTAGTTTTCCTTCATAGTTTATCATTACTATATGTTATGCTTCAGATTGAGCGATAAAATATCGTTGTAACGGTATCATCCAATCCTATAACTATGTCATAAAGACAAGCCAACTAAGAGATTCTAACCCCCTACATTAACTACACAAGAAGTGGCCACAATTCATTGTAAATTAGAAATCATGGCCAACTTGCTAACCAAATAACTTGATATCTATCAATAAATATAATTAATATAAGAAACCACTAGATATCCGGATTCTATTTGGATTTGGATCATGCGAAATAGAGAAAAACCAGACTCATAGTCAACTTAAATTCCATAGCAAAAAATTTATCATATCGGGAACTTCCGAATCCAAACTCAGGTACGGTCTAATAAAATTGTATTTGTCTGAACCCCTACTTGTATTATTAAGTGATCCCAAGCATTCTATAAGAGCCTTCAATAACTATTAGGGGTTATTACTCATCTTCAGTTAATAAAAGAATAAGAATTCTGAACCACAGCCCTACAAGTTTAGCAAAATGCTCGTAATTTCCTTGTTGAGATAAATCTTGAATGTCTTTCTATAAGTTATAGTCTACAAGGACATATCATCTTCACTCTTCTGTTCTTCACAAAATGTCAAAATCCCAGCTTCAAGAATCAGATAGCAGAATGTGTAAAACAAGTAATACCAGCAGAAACTGCTCAAGGGGGAAAATAAAAAATAATGATAATGATAATTGTACTCACATTGTGCTTGAGGAAGATAACAGCATCTTCTCTGTCCCCAGCCCCTCTGCACAGCTTGCTAAACCCTGCTCTATGTACTTGCAGCTCCCACACGAAGTCCTGTAAAAATCCACAACAACCAGAGACTTCGTCTCCTTCGCCTTCTCCAAGATTCTCAAGAGCTCCTCATCAGTCTTGAACTCCCTCACACAATCCACAGGACATGACTTCTCATCCTCGCCCTCCTCCTCTTCAGTTCTCCCACTGCTCTCAACAGATCTAAGCCTGTGATTTCTCCCTCCACTCTTGCCCATCTTCAGATTTTGTGTAATGGGCAAGAGTCTAATTTGAAAAGGGCCTCTTCTTGAGTGAAAGAAAACGGTAGGGGTCACATGAGAATTATTAGAATTGGGACATAGAGCAGCATTGGGGAGAGAGTTTTGAAAGAGAAAAGAACTGCCCTTCATATTGGAACAAAAGAGGTTGTGTTATCTAAAAATATCTATTGCATTGATCAGAGAGAGGGGAAAAACTGCGAGGGGACATGGAAATTTCTTTTGAAGAAGAAAGCACGGATCATCTGAAAATATGAAGTGTGAAGAGAGGATACGAAGTATTTTTCTTGTGGCTATTATAGTCTGATAAGAAAGATGATAAATGGGCCTAAAGATGGGCAAAGTCCAGATGGAGCCCAAATTGAATTTGAAATAGACTAAATTTTACTAAACCTCTTTCAACTTTTAATTAAAATTACATAACATTTCAATATTTCATGAATTATCAGTACGACTCTCTAAATCTTTAAAAATGTTATATTATTGGATAACAATGTTAGCGGAGGGTGTATAATGATATTTATGTTTAGTATTTGGAGTGCCTCATATTCATTAGAGAAGAATCTAGGTTCAGTTTGAGGTGTTACAAGCTTCGGAGATCAAGCACGAACATGTGCATGCTTTGTGCATGTGATTAGTCGAGTAATAGGTCATATTAATTGATTAGGTTCTGGGCTAATTGACTAGTACTTGGGTGTAGTCAACTAGGCCCCTGCAACAGAGAGATGGGTTCTCAGATTTTGTCAGAATAGTCGACTAACTTTTTGGTATAGTCAAGTATTAGTCAACTAATACATGGCCCTAGTCGACTAATATCAGATTTGGCAGTTTTCTAATTTGGTTCTATTTTCAAACTGTTTTGGATTCAGGTTTCCTTCTTTTTCTGAGGCGGTGCTGATTAATAGTAGAAGTTTGAGTTGGACTAGGAATCATCCTAGAGACTACATAAAACCCTTGGGGGTGGCCTTATAAAGGTGAAGTCAAGGGAAGTAAAGATGTATTCAGATTTCTACCGTTGAGAGTTGTATGAGAGAGAGATTCTTATAACTCTTACATTTTTTCTCTGTTTTCAATAAATATTTCTCCCCTCCTCTCCATGAACGTAGGCACATTGCCAAACCATGTTAAATATTGTGTTTTTTTAGTTTCTTGTGGTGATTAGTCTTTATTTACATGCTAGTGGTAGATCCGCTCCAAAGTTTCCACCGTAGAGCTGTTAATTCGGTGTTTTTCTGTTGTTTGATTGGTGATAGATTACAACAATTAGTATCAGAATCAGGTTAGCAAGACGATCACAATTACCAAGTTTGAAGTGGAAAATTTTGACGGGAGGTCAAACTTTCTGTTGTGGAAGATGGGAGTAACATCGTTGCTCTTGAAGGAGGGCAGACACAAGACCCTATTTGGTATTGAGAAGAAACCATCGAAGATGGAGGATGATGAGTGAAATGACATCGACTTTCGCACAAAGGTGACTATCATGCTATGCCTATCAGACAAGGTCCTCTACAAAGTGATGAACGATGAGACAACTGCTGATCTTTCGTGTAGGCTAGAGAGCCTTTATATGAAAAATAGTTTGTCGAACAAGCTCTTCATGAAGAAGCAATTATACAGCTTTCGGATGAAGGAAGGTACGCCAATTCTATAACATCTTAATATTTTTAATAGAATTTTAAGCGACTTGTTGGCTCTGGAGATTAAACTAGAAGAGGAAGACAAAGATCTTCTGTTACTCTCTTCTCTTCCATTGAGTTATGACCACTTAGCGACCACCATCATGTATGGTAAGGAGACCTTAGAGTTAGAAAATATCAGGCAGATGCTCTAAAATAACGAGCTGATGAAGAAGACAGATTCTACGGAGGAAGCCTCAGGATTGGTTGTTAAGGGCCAGAAAGGGAGATCAAGAATAAGGGACCCAAAAAGATCCAGAGGCTTGTAGTAATTTTTCTTACTACTTTGCAAGAAATCAGGCACATCAAGAGGAGTTGTATGAAATACAAGGAGACGTTGAAGAAGAAAGATGGCAGGAATTCTGACATGGCTAGCACAAATGGAAAGTCAGATCAAGTCGGTGTTGTCAAAGAAGCAAATAAGGATCTATGTGATATCTTGATGGTTGAGTCAGAAAAAGGTAAATACTCAGATGCTTGGTTACTTGACTCGGGGTGCACATACCTCATGTGCCCAAAAAGAGAGTGATTCAGTCCTTACAGACCTTATGGTGGATAGGGCAAGAGCGTCTTTTTGCATGCCTACTAACTTTAAATTCCAATCATTGTGTGAATCCCAACGTGTTCTGATGTCTTCAAAATGATGGTTATCTGCTCAGCGCTCACGTGGATTGGACACATGATGTGATTTTTGCCAGCCTTTCTAGATGCGACATTAAATGCAAGAGTACGAAAAGGCATCCCAACTGCTCTCCCTCAAGTACTCTCCATATGTTCTCTAATGAAGGACAAGAAGACGCTCCGACTACTCGGTAAAGTGTCACACCGAAGGATGGGATTACTCTGCTCCCTCCTTCTCCCCCGGAGACTCTGAGAAGGAGGCGGCGGAGGGGGCATCTGTAGTGGTCGAATTTTGACCCTCATGAAGATCATGACACGTGTACCACCGCGTAAGGGGCATCCTCAGAGGACAACAAACTTGACATGCCAGCAGGCCCATTACGGGCCTAAGGAGAAAGTCTCAGGTTCTGCCCCGAGCCCACATTCATCCCGAGCTATCTACACAGATCCACGACTATCAGGTCCCTTTTCGGACATCAGTCTGAGTCATCCATTCAGATGCTGAACTTGGGCAAAGCTACTCTGTCGGAGGCCCCAGCTTCCACGACAAAGGCCCTCTCCGAGCATTTCTACTTTCAATCCAGTGACAAATCAACAATGCGATCTCCGCTAATCACGGAATTAGTTGCACACCCTAATTTTCCTCCACGCTCCAGGCATTGTACAACTCAAACAGTTGTAAAAACTCTACAGCTAAGCATGCGGTTGTGGATAAGGACAGATTCCTCAGCTTATCAATCAAATAACCTTAGCGCAATCAAAACGGTTGCAAGATCTACAGATACGCAGTTTGAACGACGGTGGATAGCAATGAATCCCTCTGCAATGTCAATCTCAATGATCTAGCGAGCATTTGTAGATGATAGCAATTAAAATCTCTTGCGTGACTGTCTAAATTGCCCAAGCGGTTATGATTTAGGGATCGTGCAGTACAGGAATATTCGCTATTTTCATCCTCACCAACAACCTGATAGGTATATATATATGCCTCCTTCTCCGTCGGGAAGGAGGTTAGTGATTAGTCTCTAAAATTGTATATTTCATATAACATCTTCACATTTATTTAATATTAAATTCTTCTAATAATACCTCTCTTGTATGTTTCTAGGTCCATAGCATGAAATGAAAAAGAAGACCCAAAATCACTATTTAATTGGTGATTAAAAGCCTACAAATATAGCCATTGACTTTGGAGGGTTGTTTCGTCAAAACCAGTGGCCCAAAACTAGAAATCGGGACATGCAGCCGACAGGAAGACAAGCAGGCAGCAGGCAGCGCGCGGCGCTGCGCGTGCTGGCCGCGTTTTCGCGGCTCTAGAGTGGAGCCGCGTGCCAAGATTTGACGCGCGGATTCGTACCTATACATAGTGCCAGTTTTGCTTATAAATATCTGGGGCTTTCCAGAGCGCAGGGAGGAGAAGTTAGGAGGAGTTTTTGATTTGTTTTTAAGTTAGTTTTTAGAGTTTTTCTCTTGTTGTAGTTTAGGATAGTTTAGTTTTGTTGTTGTTCTTCTTCCTCCCTTGTATTTTCTATTTCTTATTGATCTTGTAATAGGAGAGAGAGTGGTACATGGTTAAAAAGCAAGAGTGCTTGTAATAGAAGGTGACAATTTATGAAAGGTGCTCTCTTTATCTCTCCTTGTTTCCTTCTCTTTAACTCCTTTTACATGTTTAGCTAATTTTCTCTCATGGCAACTAACTAGTAACCACTAACTTGCTAACTTCTTACTTGATAATTCACATGAATCTAATAGCCTCTACTTGACCTTACTCTTGCAAGAGCCATTGATGGCTCATGATGATAGATTCTAACACTCTAACATCCTAACTCTCTAATAAGCTAACATTACTTTACTCTATGCTTACTCTTATTTAGTTTTGATGGTTTAAGTGTACCTTGCACTTATTTTGTTGAGTTTGGATGTGAAAGTTATCGTATAGGTCATGCTTTGAAACGCTCTTGAACCAAGGACTAGTGATGGCCAAGGATACATGTGAGGCAACTATCACTAAGAGGTTAGCATCTTAGTGGAGCCATTAGTAGTTAGTAGCCATGAGTTTTCTTTCCTTTTTACTTTATTTTATCAAGATATCAAAAACCACAAATACATTCTTTTTATATTTATCACTTCTTTGTTTTCACTGTAATCTTCTCTTTTCATTCTTTGTTTTGTTTATTTTCATTCTTTAAAACATTGAAGAAACTTTAACATACACATGAACATTCTGATAAAGCTTCTATCGCTACCCATCCCTGTGGGTTCGACCATTTAGCCTCTATGCTATAACCAAAATATCGAGGAAGCCAAAGCACGCACTTTTAACTCTTGATTTCAAAACATGCACTTTTCGTGCACGGTTTCCCCCAATCAAATTTTGGTACCATTGCCAGGGATGGGAATGGTTTGATTTCACGTTTTGTTAACTTTTCTTCTTGGTTTTTTGGTGTGCAGGTCAAATTTTTAGCATTGCAGAAGTCCACACTTGCTTTTGTGTGGTTGGGTAAATTCTTGTACATTCTTATATTCTGCTGCTAGTTTTTGTTTATACCTGTACACTATAATAATTTAAGAACTAAAATATAGAAATTGGATTTCTTTAAAACGGTTTAGACATTTGCATCTAGGCACGTGTCAATTTCAATTCTAATATATTGTATTTTATTCTTATGTTGTTGTGATCTTGATGGAGGTGTACATATTGCATTGCATATAGTTAGGACAAACACATGGGTGATTTACTCTTTTTGTGTGTTCATTCTTATCTATATTGTACACTTGCATGAATTGAACTTAAGGGCAAAACCCAATATAACATAAGGTGAGGAAGTCATTACCCTCCCTTAACCCAAAAATCACCTCCATACTCACACAATCCAAGTCTTAATAAAATTTGCTAGACGTTGTTCCCTAGGAATATCTCGTACTCATTTAGGAGATTGACCTAAGGGGAAAGTTGTTAGAGTTTGACTCTTATCAAATCGGTGTTTAAGGTTGGGGATTGAGAGGCGAAACCTCGAAGAATAGTGGTTTGACATAATTAGGCCGTTGCTCCGGCACGGATACCTCCCACTGATCTTGCCCTTACCTGGCCGATTAACTTGTGGTCAGATTTCTACAAGGTATCCCCCGTGGATAGTGTAACTAGTTAGGAGTCGTCTAGGTCTAAGTCACTCTAGCATAGGCTTGTTTTCTTTTTTTTCTTTATTTGTTTGTTTGTTTGTTTGTTTGTTTTTTTTTTTTTGTAAATTATGATATGGATTTTAACAACAATTTTTAATCCTAATATGAATCCATATTTCACCCCGACCTCATTTGACTCGGATAACTTCAACCCGGATATATACAACATGAGCCAATCATATAGGCTGGATTGGGATTAATCGACTGAATGTGACCTATACCTCCAATCTTATGACCACAATTTTAAAATAATTTTAACTCTTCACAGATTCAATGGGGATTCACCTACCCTGAGTCAAATTTTCAATCATCTTGTCCATAATTTTCACAATATTCATTCCCTGATTTTGATTCATATACTCTTCTTCCTGAACCACTAATTGAAGAAAAATCATCATTGGAAAGGAGTTTGGAAGAAGTGATATAGGCCCAAAAACAATTTGAAAAAATGGTAGCCTCATCATGTCTACAAATTTTTTAAAATTCATGTAGTTCTTTTCCAGAATGACTCAAAAGTAAATCATTGTGGGAAAAAACTATGGAATTCGTACAAAAGACCGAGCGCATAATGCAAAATACGATTGACTTCCCATGTCCACCAAATGTTCATACGACTCACGAATCATGTCATTTTAGAAATCTAGCTTCAATTTCATCATACCAACCTGAACTTGACCAACATCAACCTCTTGATAGTTTGGTAAGTTATCCATTTCCTAAAATTGAACTTGAAGATGAATGTGAGCCTGAGCTTCAATATAGTGATTCGAGTCTAATCCTTGAATCAATATCGACTCGAGTAGTGTTACCTAAGCTAAGTAACGTTCTTAAGCCAATTTGATTCCCATAATTCCTGAACTTGAATCGACTATTTCGCCCATTCATATTTCTTCTGTGGACGAAAATTAAGATTCAATTTCATTACATCCATTTGAACTTACCCAAAATTTTGAGAACCACCTTGACATTTTGGCAAGTTATCGTTTTCCTGAAATTAAACTTGAGCTTGAAAGTGATCCTAAACCTCAAGTTGGTAATTCCATTTTAATTTTTGATTCAATAATTGTAGGCTGTCTAAAATCACAAAGACAAGCACCAAAACGCAGAGATTCAAGATCAAGGCGCGTTGGCTCAACGCCCGCGTCTCAGCATCAAGGCGCGTCGGCCCGAAGCCCGCGTCTCAGCATCAAGGCGCGTCGGCCCGAAGCCCGCGTCTCAGCACCAAGGCGCGTTGGCTCAAAGCCCGCGTCTCAGCACCAAGGCGCGTCGGCCCGAAGCCCGCGTCTCAGCAACAAGGCGCGTTGGCTCGACACCCGCGTCTCGGTTGCAACTACCCAGATTGCGGGGCCAATCACCGCGCATGTAGCGGGTAGTGGCCCCTCATTGTGGAGCGTTTTCAGGGGGCACGTTCATCCCCAGGGACCTCTATAAATAGCCCTGTTGGCATCAACAAAGGGACACAGACACACAGGGAGAGACGTACCTACATACAGGCATACGCATCCAACACGCGTAGAGAGAGACACGCACGATCACCGGACGAAGGCATCGTCAACAGAGAAGGAGAGAAGACTCTTCAGCAAGCTTAGTGCGTACTAGCTGCTCTTTGCCTAGCTCCTCTTCTAGAGTTTTGGTAGACAGAGCCGAGTTACTCTCTCTACCGACCGAAGAGAAGATCCCCGACGGTCCAAACAGTCATCCGGTCAACGGAGAACAAGATTCACTCTCCACCGCCACACGAAGAACCCAGCATTAAACAAAGGGGGGATTCAAGATTCAACATCCTCCCTCCCTTGTAACCGGAAAGAAAGGAAAGTCTGGTTGTAATTGTTTCAACTGATTCAAGGAAATATTTTACACCCCGATCCTTCTCACCTAAATCTCCTTCCGGGCACCTACAAGAGATGGCGACTCCGCTGGGGAATCTGTTTGTCACTGATGAACAAGCTGTGGCGCAGGATGATGTTCTCCGTAAGGGGAAGATGGTCGAAAAGCTCGTTGTCGAGTTCGACCAGGCGAAGTATGAAGAGTTCCTCTCTTCTGGCTCCAAGAGCCCAAAGACCCGCGTCTGCCGCAGGGTCTCAACTGAAAAGCTACCCAAAGCCCAATCTGAGGCTCTGCCGGGTGCCGATGCCCACTGTGCCAAGACAAGTTCACGCGCCAACGCCTCCCAGAAGGCCCGCGTGACCTCAGGCACTGCTGTTGCGATCAACCGCGTCGCACAGAACACACGCGCCAACGCCTCCCAGAAGGCCCGCGTGGTCCCAGGCACCACTGCTGCTGCGATCAACTGCGTCGCGCAGAATACCCGCGTCAACGTCTCTCAGGAGACCCGCGTGGTGAACACTCTTGGTTCTGTAAACCAGGAGGTTGTTGGTTTCTCCCCTCCTCCACGACGCAACCGGAATGCTGAGCGTCGACAGAGGAGACGCGCGCGTCAACTCCAAGTCGGAACCGTTGGTTGTCTGACTGGGGGTGGACGCGGCGTACAATCTGATGCCTTGCCCGCACCTCGTCCAGTGCGTGAGATCCGCGTTTGGCGACCCAAACGCGAGACTCCTCAAGTTGAGTCCTCTGAGGACCAACTCATCAAACGCCAGGGTGAAACCTCCGCGTCTTTTCAAACGCAGGAAGTACGCACTCGTAGGCGTGGGGCCCAGCAGCCCGCTCTCTCTCAAGCAACTCTGCCCAAACGCATCAGGCAGCAACGCGAGACTCGCGTGCGCGTCATACAGCCGCGTCATGAGAGCCGCGTCCCTGAAGTCTGCGTCCAGGCTGAACAGCACATGACTGTCTCCCGTTTTCGACGTTGCGAGAACAGTCTCTTTAATCCCCCCCCACGGATTTGAGGAATTATTTGACAAGGAAAAGAAGTGCCAATCAAGCCACTTCGTCATGCTGCTGTCAACAGCTCATCCATATGCTCTCTGGATGCCATTATGGATCAGGCATGCACCAGCAGTCCTTAATCAGACAGCTGACCCTGATTCCCCCGTCAGCCAAAAGAAGACGCTCCTACAGAAGGAGAACCTTTTCAGATGTTGAATACCCGGAGCTTACTGCAAACATGACTAGCAGAAGCAAGGGAAAACAACCAATGGTCAACTCAGAGGAATCTGACTCTGAGCCGGAAGGGGTGTATCAACACACTCGCACCCGGACGGGGGCCATTCCCCCAATTGACTATAATGCCTTAGCCCGCGGCATTAGAATGGGTGATTCTCACTCCGCTGTAGTGGAGTCGCAGGCTTCAAACTCTTCCGTCGAGAAGGAGGCTTCCGCCTACATGGCAGACACTCCTGAGGAGACGGCCAGGCGTTTAGAGCAGACGCAGAAGCGCCAGATGGATATAATCGCCTCTCAACAGAGATCCATTGACTCCCTCAAGCATATGCTTGAGAAATTGCTTGAAGAAAGAGCGAGATCTCCTCCTAGACGGCCGAAGGGGAAAGGGAGAAAGCCCACCCTCCGAACCTTCCGACGGGACACGACGATCTACCTCGGATGTGTCCAAGCCCTCGTCGCAGGCAAGAAGCGACCCAGACCCGGAAAAGGCTCATGCTAAAAGAATGAGCCTGCTGGAGCAACGACTCAATGCCCTTGCCAGTCGTAAAGATCTCCAAGAGGCTGGAGTAGTCCGGCCTTATCCGGCCGAGTGGGACTTAGTCCCGTACCCTCCTAAGTTTAAGGCTCCAACTCTCCAAGCATTTGACGGGAAGGGGTCACCCAACCAGCACATCTACTACTTCAAATCCCAGACCGGGAATGTAGTAGATAACGACGCTATACTGACGCGACTGTTCATAGGCACCCTGAAGGGTTGGCCTTTGAATGGTTCATGAAGCTCCCAGAAGGTTCAATCAAGACTGGAGCGACTTGGAGAAGCTGTTTCTGACACGCTTCTTCGAAGATGACTCGGAAGTGACAATGCCCACCCTTTTAGCAACCAAACAGCGAAAGGGAGAGTCCGTCAAGTCTTTCGTAGAAAGATTTCGGAACGTGGCACTCCGATGTCCAAGCGGCATGACCCAGGCCACCCTGGTGGAAACATGTCGTCATAATCTCCAAACCTCACTCCTTGCTCAAATAGGAGTTGCTGAAAGCCGCACCTGGAAACAATTAGTCCAACAAGGTGAACAGGCTGAGGAGATTGTTGCCCGCGTCAGGGCAGAAGAAGGCAGGCCCAGGCCAGAGAGGTCAACAAGGCGTGCGCAGGACACATCCCTCCAGACAAAGCGGAAGGATAATTTGGCAACGGAGACCAAATCTCCCGCCAAGCCCAACCAGGCAAAGCGAGTGGCTCTTCAAGCCAGCCCCGCGCCAACAAGCAGTATTCCTTCAAGGAGGAACATGTCGATTCGCTCTTCAAGTTACTCAACAAGAGCAACCGACTGAAGCTCCCTGAAATTAGGCGCCCAGACGAAGTCGGCAAGACCGACAATCCCAACTACTGCATGTACCACAGGATGTTGGGACATCCCACCAAAAGCTGCTACGTCTTCAAGGACATCCTTCAGGCTCTGATTGACGCGGAGGTGTTAAAGCTCCGACCAGAGCAGAAGAAGGTCACGGCCAACGTAACGTCAGTTCTCCAGTTCGGGAGACAACCTCCTACACCTGCAGGGGTAACTCCTATTCCAAGGGGAGAATTAAGAGTGGTCAACACAGACCCTCACCAGCAACAGGAGAAGGGCTTGGTAGCCGTCCCTACACCTCAGGGGAAACCATGTGGGTCCACCCTGACCTCGTCGATGAACAACAATGGACTACTGTGACCAACAGAAAGTCCAAAGGCAAGGCAAAAGCTTCATCGTGCCATGTGATCTGCGCTTCCTCTCGAGAAGCGGATACTGATGTTCCCTCGTTGACTGACTCAGAAGAGGAAACAATAGTCCTGGCCGCAGAGCCCAGCCAACCGATGGCGGGGACCCGTTCAGGACAGGCATACTTGAAGCAGTACGGTGAGACGGTAGCGGCTCCTCCGCAACCAGCCGTAGAACCAGCCAAGCCCTCCACAAAACCACCTGTGGAGAAACAGAAAGAAACCCGGTTTTCTCGGGTTCTTTCAAAAGGTGCAGCGGAAGGATCCTCGACACCTTACCGCTTCGATGTCTTGGCTCAACTAGCCAACATCCCGGCACGCATCACCTTGTATGAACTCCTGAGGCTATCAAAGTCAACCAGAGAGGCTCTACAAGAAGCTTTGGCAAATGCTGAGGTCTTCATGACCCGCGTGCCAAGGGAGGAAGATGTAGAGGATTGCCTCCACGCCTCCCCAAATGCTCCCTGCATCACCTTCACAACAGATGACATGCAGGTTAAAGGGAAGCATGACCGACCCCTATACTTCACAGGATATATCGGGTCGTCCGAGGTAAATCGCATCCAGGTAGACCCAGGGTCCGCGCTGAGTATCATACCTCGCCGAGTCATGCAATTTCTGGGCATTCCTACCCATCGTCTGAGCCCTACCCAGACAACTATTTACGGGTTTAATGCCAATAGCTCCCGTCCGATGGGGAAGATCAAACTCAAATGCCAGATCGGGAGCCTCAAGTCGGAAGTGACATGCTACGTCATTGACGCTGACACTTCCTACAACCTGTTGCTGGGACGACCATGGATTCACCGTAATTCCATCGTTCCCTCCACTCTCCACCAAGTCATGAAATACATTGACGAGAGTGGACAAGTTCAAACGTTGATTGCCGAAAGGCATCCGTTTAAAGGGGTTGAAAACTATTTCACGGACTCCCTCCTATATCAGGATCCTGAGGAGACTAATGAAACCCCGCAACCAGAGGAGCTAGACTCTGGTAATGAGGCTGACATTGAGCCTGAGAAAGAAGAGTGCCTGTGGGAGTTGGAACCCCTTGTAAAGAGCACTAATAAGCTCGATATTGACAACACCACCGACGATGCGGGTGGTTGGTACATAATGAAGATTTAGATTTTGCGTATTTTCCTGTGTATGTTTCCGATTCAATACCGTCGGATACTACTACCGACGTGGACGATGACCTCTGGTCGGCAATGGATGCTTTGACATCTTTGCATGTACCGGTGAAATCATCTTTCGGGACATACCAAGATAATGGTAATGCGCAAGAATCTATATTTATGGTTCCAGCCAGACGAAAAGGCCAAAGACCAATACTTTTTGGGCGAATCTCGTCTGAACCGATGCCTCACGAAGAATCGGAAGGCGAGGATGAATCCCCTCAGTTCGATCATTGTGAACCGAAAGCGCTCAGAATGATGAAACGCATGGGATATGACCTAACCAACAGGCCCGGATTAAACTTCGGTAAAGGAAGGAGAACGCTGCTCCGGTCCTTTGTGCCGAAAGGGAAAGCACCTGATTATTATCATCAGACGCGCCGGGGGTTGGGCTATGTATCAACTCCAGTCCCATCAGCCTCTGATTCTCGAGAGTCGTCAGGTCACGATTGCTCTTCAGACACGTCATCGTGGGAGTCAGATGTCAGTGTCGGCAACATCTTCAAAGGGCTTTCAGTAAACATGGTTTCAACAGGCCATCTGGAAGATGAAGATGAAGAAATGATCCAACCTGATACAGATCCTTGGATCAAACATTTGAATGCTCTTTGGGATATCCGCTTTGAACAGCGTGAGCCACCCACAGAAGATAAGGTTGTTCAAATCAACCTAGGAGATGAGGCCAACCCCAAGCCCATTTTCATAAGTGACGGCTTGTCACCTTCGGAAAAGGAGGATCTAATATCTCTTGTACAAGAGTATATAGACGTCTTCGCCTGGAATTATGAGGACATGCCTGGACTTGATCCTCAAGTGGCTATGCATCGCCTCAACATCAATCCGGACATGAAGCCTGTTAAACAATAGCAGCGATGGTTTCGTCCAGAGATAATGGAGGCAATTCAATCAGAAGTCAGAAAGCTTATTGATTCTGGCTTCATCAGGGAGGAACAGCATCCCGACTGGGTAGCCAACATCGTTCCCGTTTCCAAGAAGAACAGAAAGATCAGGATCTGCATCGACTTCCGCGATCTAAACGAGGCCTGCCCCAAAGACGAATTCCCATTGCCAATCACAGATGTCATGATTGACAATACTTGTGGATTCGAACGAATGTCCTTCATGGACGGATTCTCAGGATACAACCAAATCAAAATGTATCCTGATGATGAAAAGCACACCTCCTTCAGGACACCCCTAGGAGTGTATTGCTACACCGTCATGCCCTTCGGACTGAAGAATGCAGGGGCAACATATCAAAGGGCCATGAATGCCATTTTCCATCAGCAGATACGCAAAACGGTGGAATGTTATGTCGATGACATCGCGGTGAAAAGTCGCACTAAAGGTGATCACATAGCAGACCTGAAGGTGGTCTTCGACATCATGCGGGCTCATCAATTGAAGATGAACCCCACCAAGTCCTTCCTGGGGGTAGCCAGTGGCAAATTCCTAGGATTTGTTGTGACTTCCACAGGAATCCATTTGGATCCGGAGAAAGTCCGCGCTATCCAAGAGATGCAACCCCCCAGAAGCCTCAAGGAGCTCAGGGGATTACAAGGACGATTGGCGTACATCCGCAGGTTCATATCAAACCTTTCCGGGAGATGCCAACCCTTCGCCAAGCTGATGAAAAAGGGTGTTTCATTCATTTGGGACGACGCTTGTCAAAAAGCATTTGAGGAGATCAAACACTACCTCACCCAACCACCAGTTCTTGCAGCTCCGGTGTCCGGAAAGCCTTTCTTGGTATATGTTCGAGCAATGGATCATTCCCTGGGAGCTCTACTAGCTCAGAATGATGAACAAGGACGAGAACAAGCAATCTACTACCTAAGTAGAACAATGATCGGAGCCGAACATCGGTACAACCCGATCGAGAAGGAATGTTTGGCGCTGGTGTTCGCTATTCAGAAAATGCGACACTATCTAGTAGGCCAAACTATAAATGTCATATCAAAAGTCAACCCTCTGAGGTTACTCATGACAAAGCCTTCCTCGTTGAATGGCCGGCTGGCAAAATGGGCCATGTTGCTATCCCAGTATGATATGCACTTTCTGCCGCAGAAAGCCATTAAGGGACAAGCGGTGGCAGACTTCCTAGCTGAACACCCAGATCCAAGGGCAGCCAAACTCTATGAGGATCTCCCAGACGAGGTCGCCGAAGTCTGCCTGACTCAGATGTTGTTCGAAGGGCAAGTGTGGCAACTTTTCTTCGATGGAGCATCAAGAACAAGCCCAAAGGGACACTCAGTAGCGGGGGTGGGAGTAGTACTCGTCTCCCCACAAAATTATGTGATTCCCCGAGCTATCTCGTTAACCGAGCCCTGCTCCAACAATGTGGCGGAATACAACGCTCTTTTGATTGGGATGCAATTCGCCGATGAGATTGGCGTTAAAAATCTCGAAGCATACGGTGACTCTAAACTCATCGTCAGTTAAATTCGCGGGGAGTACGAAGTCAGACATGAGGACTTAGTACCCTATTACAACGCAACTATCCGCATGGCCGAGGAGTTTGCTAACTTCTACATCGACCATGTACCGCGCAGGCAAAATGTGCACGCCGATACACTCGCATCCCTGGCAGCCTCCTTAGCTCTTCCAACTGGAGCAATGGAGAAGATATTCGTCTACAGCCACGACCTGTATTGCCCGAAAAATACTCTCAAGGACTATCATGAGTAAAGGGAGATTGTCGAGGCAAAGAAGTGCTGGAATTGTCGGCCGGTCCAGAGCTTAAAGACTGGCGATTCCCCTACATCGACTATGTCTTGTACGGCATCCTGCCTGAGGACACCAAGGAAGCGGCTGCCATTCGAAGGAAAGCCCCTAAATTCTACTATAATGCGATCACGCGAACATTGTATCGTCGATCGTATGACGGAATCTTACTTCGGTGTCTCTCACCAAAAGAGGCCCAGGGGGTATTGAAAGAGGCTCACGATGGTACGTGCGGAGCCCATCAACCTGGCCCAAAATTGGCACATCGACTCCAAAGGTTGGGTTACTATTGGCCAAAAATGATCGCCGATGCTGTCGCTTATGCTAAGAGATGTCACGCCTGTCATATACACGACGATTTCATCCATCAAGCACCAGGGTACCTCCACTCTACGACCTCTACCTGGCCGTTTGAAATGTGGGGGATGGACGTGGTTGGCCCTATCAGCCCACCATCATCGAAAGGACATCGGTTCATTCTAGCGATAACCGATTACTTCTCAAAGTGGGCCGAAGCTATCCCTTTGAAAGAGGTAAAATCTTCTAACGTGATCAAGTTCGTGAAACATCACGTTATTTACCGCTTCGGTGTGCCTCGGCGTATCATCCATGACAATGGACCCCAGTTCATCAGCCAGGCTTTCCAGAGATTCTGCGCGAAGTTCAGAATCCAGAGTGTGTCCTCAACGGCATACTATCCTGCTGCTAACGGTCTTGCAGAAGCCTTCAACAAGACTATTGGCAACTTCTCAAGAAATTTGTCTCGAAAAGTCAACGGGACTGGGACGACAAGCTGGGTGAATGCTTATGGGCTTACCGCACAACGGTGCGAACCCCAACTAAAGCCACGCCATTTTCCTTGGTATACGGATGCGAAGCCGTCCTTCCACTGGAAATTCAAATTCCATCTCTACGCGTCGCCTTGACAGCGGAGATGACAACTGAGGAGAAGCATCAGCAGCGACTCCAGGAGTTGGAAGCCTTAGACGACAAGCGTTTGCAGGCCCAACAACAAATCGAGCTTTACCAAGCTCGTATCACCAGAGCCTTCAACAAGAAAGTTAAAATGCGAACTTTCAAGAAAGGCGACCTTGTCTTAGCCGTCCGAAGACCCATGGTCATGACGCACAAGACAAAAGGAAAATTTCAACCCAAATGGGAAGGACCATTTGTGGTAGAGTCAGTCTACTCAAATGGGTCATATCGCCTCATAACTTCAAATGGCGATACACTCATGATGCCGATCCATGACAAATTCTTGAAGAAGTACTATCCTTAATAGTACTCCTCCTCCGATCAAGTTAAAAGTACACCTCTGATCAAACATCCGACGCCCTCGACGGCTAAGGATAGAGGAAAATGTTGGCCTTTAAGCTCGACATAAATCCTCGACAACTCATCATGCTGAGGGGAATAGCATGACTAGCCCAGCTCAAACGGTAGTTGGTAAAGGCATGTCAAACCCGTTGACAGCTGAGGATTTGCTAAAAATCCTAAGGGACACGTTCCCATTTGATCCGACGCCCTCGACGGCTAAGGATAGAGGAAAATGTTGGCCTTTAAGCCCAACATAAGTCTTCGACAACTCATCATGCTGAGGGGAATAGCATGGCTAGCCCAACTCAAACGGTAGTTGGTAAAGGCATGTCAAACCCGTTGATAGCTGAGGGTTTGCTAAAAATCCTAAGTGGACTTGATTCCACTCTTTCCTCCAAAATCCCTTACCAATTCTCATCCACAGAATGGTAGGACCACAAAAAAAACAATCGTTGCCAAGTTAACACCATACCTCTGGTAATGAGATACCCCTTGTAGAGTACAAATCTTGCTTGTCAACTCTACATTTTGTCAAGTTAACACTACACCTCTGGCACTTCAAATCTCACTTGTCAATTCTCATCCATAGAATGACAGGTTCTCAAATCGTTTTCGGCTCAAGCCAATTCTTGTCAAGTTAATATCACACCTCTGACAAAACCGCTGTTTAAGTTAACATTATACCTCTAAGCAGCACTTCAAGTTTCTGCCAGGTTTAATATTACACCTCTGACAGTCACTTTTCTTCAGTCTTCCATATCGAAGCTGAAATGCATGATGCCAAGTTAACAATACACCTCTAGCATCTGAGTCATCGCTAAGTTTAACAATACACCTATGGCCATGACCTTTCCTCGACTTCCTTGTTCAAGCCGAGATGAATGATGCCAAGTTAACACTACACCTCTAGCATCCGAGTCATCGCTAAGTTCAACAATACACCTATGGCCATGAACGTTCCTCGACTTCCTCGTCTAAGTCGAGATGACCAATGCTAAGTTCAACATCACACCTCTAGCATTACCTCACTGTTAAGTTAAACATTACACCTATGACAGTGACATTCTGAGTTAAGTTAATATCACACCTCTGACTCACATCCTTGTCGAGTTAACACCACACTTCTGACAAGACTATCTCCAACCCGTTAAGTTAATATCACACCTCTAACGGTAAAAGCTTCACTAGATTCCTCGCGGGTCTAGTTTCACTTGTTATTCTCTTCAACAGAATAACAGGTCCACCTAAAGACATTGTTAGGTTAACATTACACCGCTGACAATGTTTTATCAAATTCCCCAGCTGACCTTGAATCAAGTCAACCCCAGACACTTGACAAAAGTTCACCTTCTCTGGGAGTACGCATTCCCCCTGTCACTTTCTTTTATAAAGTGGCGGGTCCACCAAAATCATTCTTTTGCTTCTAAAACAAAACATTCAAGACAACAGAAAGAGGCAAAAAGAAAAGTGTCACTTTTATTGATATTCAAGCATATGAAAGTGATACAAAACGCTCTCTTATACAATAAGACTGAGTGTTACAATTAAGGAGTACAAAGAAGTCCCTCTCTCTCTTAGAGGCCGTACTCACTCCTTGAAGCCGCATCTGATTCCAAATACATGATGTCCGGGAAAGTGCCCGACTGTGACGACAATTGGAGTCGGTTGCACCATGGTAACAACGCCAAACTCTGAAAGCGCCCTAGCTGACTAAGCTAAGAGTAATGGTGTTCTTGAGGTCCGGTGGCAGCAGAAAGTCCTGCAACCTTCATTCATCACCATCCCTTTCCCCAGCAGGCCATCTAACGGAATGTCCTCGATGTCACTTCTGGAGTGGGAGAGGAAGAGGATCTTATCCGCCACCACAACCGCCGGACCCTCATCGCCGTCATGCATACCCTGACCATCTCTTGCCATCAGGCATGTTTGGTACAGGAGATCTGAAGAGACCTTGGCGAGGGTTGGGTCCTCGTCAGAGACATAATATATTCTCTCATAGGTGACGAGGACCATAATATATTCTCTCATAGGTGAACATTGAACAAGCTCGCCGGTTGAAGCATTCTTCCAGGGGACCAGCGAACCTGCAAAGAACAAATAAGAGAATCAGAAAATCTGGAACTTAGTATACTTTAACAAAAGAAAACTAAGTAACAGACGCGGCAGTCTTTAGAGACTTCAGACGCGGGTCAAAACTGTGCCATGCGCAGGATTCAAACGCGGCTTTATCTTGCGTCCGCGCCTAAAAGCACAAGACGCGAAAAAGTGTAAACGCCGAAAATTGCCATCTCTCTGCTGGGTGAACAGGAGTTACAAGATTCAGGTCGGAAACTTTGAATTCATCCAAGGCATTGGCTATAAAACGCGTCAAGACAATGGCTGTAAAACGCAATGAGCAACGCGCGCGTCAAGCGCCCGCGTTCAAAGGAGTTCGAATCAATGGCGCAAATTCCAGAAAAGGAATGCGCCAAGACTTCTTTCAGACGGATACGCCAAGGTGCAGGCCTGGATGGGCTATAGATGTCATCAGGGTGACATACCAGCAGGGGCCTCTATCCAGAGCTGGCCTTTCCGCGTCCAAACGCAGGTGCACAAGATGATCTAAGAGGCTTTTCCTCCTGAAGAGACCAGACAGAAGCCTGAGAGCTTTGGGTCATCTTCATCCACAGAGTCACCATCACCCATGGAGACAGATCTCTGTCAGAAACTCTAAAGAAGACGAGACTTCTCTCGGAGCAAAACAAATGAAAACAGTCTAAGTTGGATTGTTGAAGAGGGAGAGGGTGCACTCTATTTATAGGCAGTCCCTAATAACTGTCATTAATGGTGCATCAATCGGAACCGCCGCGCACGACCGTCAAAGCCCAATCAAGGACTGACGCGTGGAACGCTGCTTTGGAAACCGTCGAGAGCGCCGGTTTTTCAACCGCCAGCGTCGGTTTTGCATTTAAGGGCATTAACGCCCGAGCCCAATGAGGAGTCGACGCGTGGACAACTGCCTTGGGAAGCAACAGATGACCCGGAACCCCAATCGACAGTGAAGACTTGACGTTCAAAGATCTCCTAAAATCTTTTAAGTCAGATTGCACTAAACGCAGTTGGGAAAGCCGCGTCCCTTGAGCAGGCAAGGCTGCGTCTCTCGTGTCTGCTCGACCCGCGTCTTTCTTAGCAAGACAGACTCGCGTTATTCAGAACCGCGTTTCGCCTGGTGATTGACGCCGCGTCTCATTAAAAGGACTTAGCGAAATATCAGTTCCTATGAAATGATGACCGCGTTCCACCCTGTGATTAACGCTGCGTCTCATTCCTATGGACTGATGACCGCGTCTCACTATGTGGATCAATGCCGCGTCTCGTCGAGTAGACTCAGAGTCAACGCCGCGTTTTATTGAAAGAACTTGGTCTTACCTAAGTTCAGTATTCACAACCAGTGATCAGGAAGTTGGATTCACCCACAGCTAAACAAAGAAGGTGGAGCCAAAAACTTCACAAAAGCTTTTATTATATCAAAAAAA
Organism: Agave tequilana; assembly: GCA_038442645.1. NCBI lineage: Eukaryota > Viridiplantae > Streptophyta > Magnoliopsida > Asparagales > Asparagaceae > Agave > Agave tequilana. The sequence goes on along the minus strand of JAVJIF010033504.1, from coordinate 18,526 downwards.
TGGTAAAAGTGGATACAAACACTCTTGATAAATAGAGTGTCCTTTTCTTTACAAAAAGAAAAGAAGGCTAAATGTCCTGGTTCGCCAAGGAACGGATTTGTTCCTTGAGGCGGTGAATCTCGTGTTGGCGCGTCCTTTCAGCTTCCATAATAGCCCGGTCCCGCAGCTCCTCTTCAGATAAGAAACTTCTTGCGGCCAGCTGCGTTCGCAGAGATTCCACCCTGGAAGAATGTAGAGACAGACTCTCTTCAGCTCGCGCCTTAGCAGCTTGTTGCTCCTCAAGCTCCTCTTTGATGGTAACGAGCTTCTTCTCATTGAACGCAAGCACAGCTTCCGCCTTGGCAATGGTGTCCCGAGCCTTGGCAATGGTGTCACGAGCACTGATGATGACTTGCTCAGTGCTCTGCATGGTAAGCTCGGATTCCCTTGAATCGGCGGTTAGTCTTTGACATTCAGCCTGGGAATATTCGAGGCTGCGGGCCTCTGCAGCAATTTGTGCCTCCGCCTCCTGTCGCTCTTGTTCTTGAGCAGCTAGGAGCCTAGTCAAGGTGGCCTGGGCCTCATCAAAGGAGCCAGCATTTTCCAAAGACTCCAGCTCGTGCAGGTCATCTCCCAGTTGCTTCACCACCCGCAGACATGCCTCGGCAAGTGAGGGGCCTCCCGTTAATTCGATGTTCACGGCCATATTTTCGAGAAGCTTCTGGGCAAATTTGAAGGATCTGCTCCCACGTAAGATGAGATCAATACATGATCCCATCGAAGCGAAGAATTGTTGCACCATCTGACGTGCCAGTTCCCCTATGTCTTCACCACCTGGGAAGCTTCCCGACCCCTTTTCTGTCACAGGATAGGGGATATAAGGCGGATCTTCTCGCACAAGAGTCGTGCTGGCCGTCGATACGGCAAGAGCAAGATTGGCCAATGGCGCTTCCGGAGGTGCTACCTCTGTAGGAACCTCCACGACCAATGATGCAGTAGTTAGCGCAACCTCCTCAGAAACCTCAATCGAGACCTGAGCTGTGTGGCCTTCTGGAAGGGTACCGACCGTCGGACTCTCTACCTGAGCCCCCTCAGTCCTCTCTGCAAGTTATCGCGATGTTAGCCACAATGGTAGAAAAGCGAAACATTTAAAGCATCAGAGCTGCCTTACCAGGTTGGAGGTCCAGAGACGTCGAATCCTGCGGAGCGGAAGTCTCCTCGGCTTCAGCAGTAACCTCCTCGCCCGACAGAGTGAGAGCCTCCTCAACCTCAGTGGTTGCTTCCCCTTCCGGCAAAATGGAAGGCTCCCCGATCTCAACAGTTGCCCCCTCTGAAGCCTCGATTCTCTCGGGCTGGGTCAACTCTTTCACCATCTCCTCGATACGCGAGGAGGTTGTAGCGTCGGCGTCTCCGGCTGGCCCTGCAGCATAAAAGAAGAATGTTAGAACATCCTCTTCAATATGCAAAGAGAAAATTAGACAGAAGATGGAAAGAATACCTTCAGTAGGGATAATCGCCAGCGATGGTGCAGTCGATGGCTCGCCCCCATATATTTCCTCCTCCGAGATGTGGAAGAATTTGCTCTGATCAGGAAGAGCGGGTTCATCGCCATAGTTGACCTCGTCATCAAAGGCGCTTTCCCCCGATAACGAAGAAGACGACAGCTCAACGCGAGGAAGCTTCGCAACAGGAGCCTTGCCTCCGATCACCCCAGTGGTAGGACTAGGGTCAACTGCCCTAGGACTGGAAATGAAGACGCTAGGAGACCCCGGCTGCCGTGCCTCACCTCTCCCTTCATGAGCAGAAGGAAGCTCGGGCTGAGCTGAGAATCCCGGAATCTCAACATCCTCTTCACCCATTATGTCGACCTCAAGCCGCTCATCATCATCACCAGCGGTGAGTTCGTCAACAAGCTCCCCCTCCTCCACGGTCTTGCGGTGTGACCTAGGGGCACGGACTAGGGTGGGGAAATCTTCATCTTCCGACAGTTCCTCAACCCTGACAAGGACGTCTTCAGGACGAGCCTCAACTCCAGTAGAGGTGCCTTCAGATTGAGAGACTCGGCTGTTTAGTCCCTCCGAACCTTCTTTGGAACAGGCCCAGCAATAGAAGCAGAGTGTCGACGACGCTTGCTCACCGTCTGTTTAGACCTCCTTGCCCGCGGCTCCTCCCTCATTGCTGGTGGCTCAGCCCTTGTCGCTCGCGGCTCTGCCCTTGTCGGTAGCGGCTCCGCCCTCACTGCTTGTGGCTCCCTCCTCGATCGTCTCCTGACCTCCTTATGAGCCTTCAGATACTGGTCGATAAGCTTCGAATGTTTACCGGACTCTGACCTGGCCTCGAGATGTGCATTGATGCTCTCAAGGCATGAAGACTCCGGAACAAGGTCTGGTGTCTGGCTGGCTTGGAAGTACCAAGTGCAGAAGCTGAAGCTCGTACGGCATTTGGGCGTCTCGATGGGTAGACGGAATGTTGCTCCCGTCCCTCCAGCCACACTGTAGTACCAGGCCCGAGCACCCTCGAACAGGTTCCCTTCGAAGGCGAGCCGAGCATTGGGGTTCCCGACATAGAGTTGATCGTAGCCGAACTGTCGGGCAAAACGGTTCGGCATGTATGGCTCGATGGTGCATGAAGTCCCTTGCCGGAACATCACATATCCCGGCCGGATGTTGATCAACCACCAGAAGACTCCTGCAGGCAGTTGTGTGAAGTTATCCCGACCAGCGATATCAGCAAACAACTCCCGAAAGCCGCACCAGGAACGTCTGGAAAGCAGCGGTTGAGCTGGTAGTTCGTGGCGCAGGAAAGACACTTCCTAATATAATACAGGTAGGTGTCACGCCACTCCGAACGTTCCAGCCGCTGCACAAATGGGACATGACCCGTGCTCCCACGCGCCGCCGTCATCAAAGAAGGGCAATGCATCACGTACCAAGCCATGAGGTACGTGTAAGGCAGTTCAATCCAAGGGTTAGGGCGCTTCACCTTCGGATTCCCCTCTGAGTCGACATATGGCTTTCCATGGGAGTCAACAGTCTTCGGGGGCTCACAGAAATTCTTGGCTAACGCCCGTAGCCCACTCTGAATACCGGCCGCCACGGCCGGAAGAAGAGCTATGGGGCTACTATGAGCCAGGAGCACCGCCGGGTACACCACGTCGGCAACAATAACTTCGTGTGGCAGCGTGGGCACCACACAACGCTTCAACCACAACATCAAGAAGCCCGCCAACAGTGCTCGACTAGAGATGGAAGTCCGGGCTTGATGGTGAAAGCTTTCAAAAACCAGGTCAGGGTCGAAACCGTCCTCGTTCGACTCCGTGGTGTAGAAGCTGTTCGGAGCCTGGTCGATCCTGTCTTCAATTTCCCTATCGGAGCTGGGAGCCAGTCGGGTTATCGGGAGGTCTTTATTGTTAACGTTGTTGAACAGATAACTAGCCCAAGACAACTGCTTGACTCCTCCTGACCTCCAGGCAGTTATCTGGCCGCAGATGTGGAAGTGGCACATCACCTCCCAGTAGGTCTCATATATTGCGGGAAACTCTTTTTCCAAAAAGTGGAGCTCCTTAGTGGTAGGGACATATTCCTCATAAGGAATGTCCCCTGACGCCAGCCCCGAGACCTCATGCAGCTCGTGCAGTGCCAGGCCCATCTCTCCAACCGGGGTGAAGAATGTCCCCGTCAGAGAGTCATATCGCTCCAGGACTCCGAAGAAATTATGAGAGCTTGGTGGGATACCCCACTGTTCGGCCCTGACCGCCGGGTATAGTCCCACACACTCTAGCAGCTCTTTAAGATCGGTGAGGACAAAACCCACCATCCTGCCCCACCAAATATTCCCCGTAGAATGGATCCACCCATGCGCACGGAACTCAGTAGGATAGTCACCCTCCGCTTCCATAAACGAGTTAAGGAAGGTAGCGGCAAGCTGTGGTATCTCCCCGACCGGAACATCGGACTTGCGCGACGCGGGGAACAGGCCGACGGCTGACCTGTCATGACTATCATGGCGGTTTACCTTCTGGAAGCCAAAGTCACCAAGGGTGATTTCGGGGACACATTGGGAAATGTCCCATTCCATCTTCCGAGGGATGGACATGTGTTGGAAGTAGGACAACGGGAACATCCTCTCCATATCTGAAAGAAACAATCTTCCATCCTTTATCTGACGGAGCCATTTGTAAGTTCCTCCAGACACGCGACGGCCGTCATCATGAATGCGATCTTCGAAGAAGAAGGCAGGCTTCTCCAGCCTGACGCCATCATCCGTTTTGAATGCGGCATCGGTCATAAGCGCCCGAAAGGTTCTCCTGTCAACATTAGAGAGCCTCTCCCTGCGATCCGGTGACTGGTCAGCAGTCAATGGGACACTCATTCTTAGCACGAAGGTCAAGCCCTGGTCAGCACCACCTACATGTCCAAAGTGGCGCGTCTTGGCAAGTGAGCCAGAAACATGTCGCACTGCGAAAGAAAAGGACACTTAGTCAGATACTTCATTAAAAGCAAGGAAAAATGCTAAGTGTTCATGACCCAAAACGCAGAAGAGAAACTGGACGCAGGAATTATCAAAATTCGCGTCCAGACCTGCGAATCTGCGTCCAAACGCAGAAGAGAAACTGGACGCAGGAATTATCAAAATTCGCGTCCAGACCTGCGAATCTGCGTTCAAACGCAGAAAAGATACTGGACGCAGAAGTTATCAAAACTCGCGTCCAGACCTGCAAATCCGCGTCAAGTGGCACAGAACGCAAGGATCAAATCCGCGTTCTGCAAACCAAGACCGCGTCCAGATCCTTCACAGTTAGGAAATCTCTAAGTGAAGGACCGGAAGTGCAGAGTTCACTGGCGTTAGGTCATCAAACCCGCGCCTCGGTTATCAACTCAAAGACCGCGTCCGAGACTGCGTCTGAGAATCAAACCGGTTCATATTCTGTGTTAAGAGTTTTTTTTTAGGGTTCTCTAAAACTTCCAGTAACGGTGAAGCTTAGCCAAAATGGCATCTTTACCTCGGAAAACATCCTGCACGGAGGAAGCGCCCCCTTGGGCCTCGGCAATGGTCGCCTTGGAGGACGACGCGGTCGGCTTGGCCTTGGGTGCCATTGGTGATCAGAGGTCAATGAAGAAGATGAGCAGTAATGGAGAAGAAGAACTCTCTTAAATCTCTGAGTAAGCGCGTTCGGAGAAGAAGACAAATCTCTCTAACTGTGGCCTTTTATAGGCACAAAGATTCGCGAAGATACGCGGCGTGTGGCCCGATAGACGCTGCAGCGAGTCGCCACGTGACGCGTGTAACCAAATCATTTCTGAACAGAGAAGATCATGCGTCGTGACCCCGCCGCGAGTCATCATTCGACACGTGGAGCAGTTCATTTAATGAACCGGGAAATCCGCGCGCCTAACGGAGAAAACCTCTCCGGTTCCCCAGGCCAGCTGGCGGCGTAATCATGACATGGCATAGAATTCGCGCCCAAAGAACGCACCTCCTCGATGGACATGCCACGTCAGCCTCTCCATGAATGCATTCAAAAGATGCGTCTCTCCGGAGTTCGCGTCTTCAGCTGAACATCGCGTCTGCCTTCTGAAGATCAGTCGCGTCTCCATTGCCAAAGGACGCACGTTACAGAAATCGCGCCTTTACAGTAGTACCATCTCTGCTTTTTGAAAAGAACCTGCGTTTGGCTTCTTGCTTCTGCAAAATCAGTTCAACAGTACACTGACGCAAGCAGACGACCAACCACTCCTGGCTTAAAGCGCGCCAGTGACAGACTAAAAGCAATCGGGGAGGTTTAGACGTGCATCTAGACACTCAACATGATCAAACTCTGGGGGCTTCAAAGAGTTCAACAGTACACTCACGAAGACCAGCTCCAGATAAGATTAAACCCGGAGCATCAACAGTCTAGTCATGAAGGCGAACTCAGCTAGAGTCCAAAGTATTTCGAAATCCGTCCCAGTTAACTGCGGAATGTCGAAAACTTTGGAGGGGGTTCTGTAGGCTGTCTAAAAATCACAAAGACAAGCCACCAAAACGCAGAGATTCAAGATCAAGGCGCGTTGGCTCAACGCCCGCGTCTCAGCATCAAGGCGCGTCGGCCCGAAGCCCGCGTCTCAGCATCAAGGCGCGTCGGCCCGAAGCCCGCGTCTCAGCATCAAGGCGCGTCGGCCCGAAGCCCGCGTCTCAGCACCAAGGCGCGTTGGCTCAAAGCCCGCGTCTCAGCATCAAGGCGCGTCGGCCCGAAGCCCGCGTCTCAGCACCAAGGCGCGTTGGCTCAACGCCCGCGTCTCAGCATCAAGGCGCGTCGGCCCGAAGCCCGCGTCTCAGCAACAAGGCGCGTTGGCTCGACACCCGCGTCTCGGTTGCAACTACCCGGATTGCGGGGCCAATCACCGCGCATGTAGCGGGTAGTGGCCCCTCATTGTGGAGCGTTTTCAGGGGGCACGTTCATCCCCAGGGACCTCTATAAATAGCCCTGTTGGCATCAACAAAGGGACACAGACACACAGGGAGAGACGTACCTACATACAGGCATACGCATCCAACACGCGTAGAGAGAGACACGCACGATCACCGGACGAAGGCATCGTCAACAGAGAAGGAGAGAAGACTCTTCAGCAAGCTTACTGCGTACTAGCTGCTCTTTGCCTAGCTCCTCTTCTAGAGTTTTGGTAGACAGAGCCGAGTTACTCTCTCTACCGACCGAAGAGAAGATCCCCGATGGTCCAAACAGTCATCCGGTCAACGGAGAACAAGATTGACTCTCCACCGCCACACGAAGAACCCAGCATTAAATAAAGGGGGGATTCAAGATTCAACATCCTCCCTCCCTTGTAACCGGAAAGAAAGGAAAGTCTGGTTGTAATTGTTTCAACTGATTCAAGGAAATATTTTACACCCCGATCCTTCTCACCTAAATCTCCTTCCGGGCACCTACAATAATGACTTTGGTATCTTTACCAGATTTTTTCTCTATTCCGGAGAGTCAACGTTGAATCCTGTACTAGTGCATTGTGAAATTGAATCATCAATATCTTATGATCACACTCATTGATGAGGAAAGTGTGTGAACATTAATTCTTTAGTTTGGACCCCATTTTTGAACCAATTTTGACTCTCACTGTTGAATCTCAACTTGATCTGAGTCAAATTTCTGAGTCGGTATCGATTTTTGTTCTTATTCCATTTGAGTTCAAATCAATCCTCTCCCAAAATCACACTTCATTGTTAGACAAGGATGTTGAAGAAAAAGACTCAGTAATTATTTTTGAAAATTGAAAATTAGACGGGGATAAATTTTAAATAGGACCATTCACTCAATCATTCTTTCACTGGGTCAATTAGTAAGGTCACTGGTGGATTTCTATAAGATCCACGATATCTTGATTGGGTAACAATGCTTGGCCCAATCAGACCACCACCGGAGCTACCACAATGAGGTAATTTTCCTTCCCTTTTTATTTGTTTCATGTATATACACATTCACGATGCACTGAGGACAATGCATGAGATAAGTATGGGGGGAGGGTTTACTAACGTAGGTTGTTTTAAATTTTCTTTCTTTTACACTTCTTTTTAGGAAATTTTTAGATTTTCTTTTATATAGAAACTCTTTTCTTTTCTTTTCACAAAACTTTTTGAAAGAAGATAAATAGTTTTGATTTATTTTTAAGAAAATTAAGATTATCTTAAGAATTAGGAAGACTTAAAATTATGAAATTTTAAACTGAGTCAAAATAACAGATCTTATTTAAATTTTAGGATAAGAAAGTAATGTTGGAAAGATAATTTGATCTTGACTTTTTTGCCCTAGATTTATGTACTTCACACTTATACAATTTTTTAGGATTGAAACAAAGACTAAAAATACCATAAATATATATATATAAATTAAATAATGATAATAAAAATCACTTATTGAAGTTGAGTAATTATACCTTAGGAAGTATGATTATACATACCTAAAACAGTGGACAAAAATAAAATAATCCCCTTTAGTTTTATGGCCTCTTTTACATAAGTCCTTAAATCCGATGGATATTTTCTCATCTGGTGCCCTAAAACTATCTGGTTTGGGAGTCACCGGTTAAAGGCTCACTACAAGGGTAAGGTAGAAAGCCTAAGAAAACTAAAAGAAGAAAAAAATAAATGACGTGAAAGTTAGAGTCGATATCCTAAAAATCTTCATTGTTTACAAAGTGCATATTTTTCTAAGAGTTTTATGAAAGATCAAAGAATCGATTCAATTTTAAATTCTTACGTTTAATTTATAACAAGATTTTGCGTTTCAACTTAGTTTAAGGAAAAATAATTTCTACTTAACCTATAACCTTGGATCACTTATATTTTCACAAAATACTTCAACACTTTTTTCTATTTCAAAATGCGTTTTCAAAAATACTAACATTTGGTTTCTTTTTTTTATGGATTTTGTGGGTGTAATCCGTTGAAAACCCTCAGGAGACAAAACTCCTCCTCTAGGGAAAACTTAGAGGTTTAACGGCTTGTTGCACATACTCAGTGCAATCGCGCCACCTGCGAAAGTGGTGTAATAATTCCCTTAGTTTCTTTTATTTTGCTCAGGACGAGCAAAAGATAAGTGTGGGGGTGTGATTAGTCTCTAAAACTGCATATTTCATACCACATCTTCACATTTATTTAATATTAAATTCTGCTAATAATAACTCTCTTGTATGTTTCTAGGTCCATGGCATGAAATGAAGAAAAAGACCCAAAATCACCATTTAATTGGTGATTAAAAGCCTACAAATATAGCCATTAACTTTGGAGGGCTGTTTCGTCAAAACCAGGGGCCCAAAACTAGAAATCGGGATATGCAGCCGACAGGAAGACAGGCGGGCAGTGCGCAGCAGGCGGCGCTGCGCGCGCCGTCGTGGTACAGCCGTCCACGACTCTGGTGTGGAGCCGCGCGCCAAGATTTGACGCGCGGCTCCATACCTGTATCATAGTGCCCAGTTTTGCCTATAAATACCTGGGGCTTTTCAGAACTCAGGGATGAGACGTTAGGAGGAGTTTTTAATATGTTTTTAGGTTAGTTTTTAGGGTTTTTATCTTGTTGTAGTTTAGGGTAGTTTAGTTTAGTTGTTATTCTTTTTCCTCCCTTGTATTTTACATCTCTTGTAGATCTTGTAATAGGAGAGAGTGGTACATGGTTGGAAAGCAAGAGTGCTTGTAATAGAAGGTGACAATCTATGAAAGGTGCTCTCTTTATCTCTCCTTGTTTTCTTCTCTTTAATTCCTTTTACATGTTTAGCTAATTTTCTCTCATGGCAACTAACTACTAACCATTAACTTGCTAACTTTTTACTTGATAATCCACATGAATCTAATAGTTTCTACTTGGCCTTGCTCTTGCAAGAGCCATTGATGGCTTATGATGATGGATTCTAACACTCTAACATCCTAACTCTCTAACACGCTGATGTTACTTTACTCCATACTTACTCTATTTAGTTTTGATGGTTTAAGTGCAGCTTGCACTTGTTTTGTTGAGTTTGGATGTGAAAGTTATCGTATGGGTCATGCTTTGAAACGCTCTTGAACCAAGGACTAGTGATGACCAAGGATACATGTGAGGCAACCATCACTAAGAGCTTAGCATGTTAGTGGAGCCAATAGTAGTTAGCAGCCATGGGTTTTCTTTCCTTTTTACTTTATTTTATCAAGATATCAAAAAACCACAAATACATTCTTTTCTATGTTTCCCACTTCATTGTTATTACTGTACTCTTCTTTTTTCATTCTTTGTTTTCTTTTCTTTTCATTCTTTAAAACATTGAAGAAACTTTAACATGCACGTGAACATTCCGGTAAAGCTTCTATTGCTTTCCGTCCCTATAGATTCAACCAGTTTAACCTCTACGCTATAAGGGAAATATCGAGGAAGCCAAAGCACACACTTTTAACTCTTGATTTCAAAACATACACTTTTCGTACACGATTTTTCCTCGATCAGTTAGCTTCGGATTACTACTAAGAACCCTATTCATACGGTATTCTTTGCTTTTCTTCGAAGAAGTATACTTATTCTCACGCCCAAGAGTCTTCGGCTGGCACCACATTGATGCTCTTGATCTGAAAAGTATTTTGAGTTTTTGACAAGATCAATTTCTGCGTTCAACTATCTGTGGCTAAAACTCCCCACCACACCTCCATTGTAAGTATTTATCATTTTTTTGTGTGTTCCTGAATAGGAGAAAGAATCATCATTTTAACTCTACTACTAATTAATTCCCATGGTGGTGTAACAGAGGATTTAACTTGAATGATTAGTGATGGATTTGTGTATGTATAGGCTGGAGGGTCACCTCCATCCTGTTTCTTACAAAAAAAAGCTCTACTACTAACTAAAACAACATAATGCTCTCACCATAGTTATAATCTACATATCTATCACAATAACAATCATCTTACTCGTTTAGCTCTGCATTTTATTGTAGCACAATGGTAAACATGTGACTGACACAATAATTTTAAAGCATTTCTCAATAGAAAACAGAAATTAATTACTCAAAACATGTTACTATTATAACCACAACCTTTTGATTAAAATTCTAATTTGATAGTTACTCATGATCGTTTGTGCCATGTCCAATTAAATCTAGCCATTCATTTGCAATTTTTTATTAAGCTTGAAATCTAGTCATACATTTAATTCCTATTGAAGATATAAGTTTGAAATGAAAAAGAAACATCATTTATTAAAGAACCCGATTCAAAAAGTGATTCTGAAACAAGATAGACAACATTTATTAGAGAGAAAGCATGAAAACACTTATCTCAAAAAAGAATTTGAAAAGTCTCTTTGTTTTTCCATTCAAGATATAATACTCTAGAATGAGAACAAAAATATCTATGAAGTAAGATATAGAGAAACATTTAATACATTTTATTTTACACTATTTTTTTGGCTGCATATGCATAGCACGTGCAAATATATCTAGTATATAGTGGAGAAGCCAGGGGCACATGCCCCTCCAGTTCTACCAAAAAATAAGAAGGCTATGCTTAATTTGTTTACACCAACAATAAAAACAATGAACAAAACAATATTACCAAGGAATGTTGTCGGGAAGTTGGTGTTTTTGTGTTTTCTGTTGTTCATGACCAGGGTTGATAACCTGCTGTTCTTCATTTTGTTTTTATTTGCTTTAATGTTTTTATCTATTTCTTTTATATTTATTCCTGCTTCTTTACCAAATAATGTCTACCTTTTGCTTTAAATTTTTTTTTTATCTATTTCTTTGTTAATTTTCTCCTTGCTTCTTTACCAAATAAATCTAACCAAATGAAAAGAAAATAGATAGAAAAGATATAATATTTAAAAATCAAATAGTTATCAATAAGGGTGAAATTATAATTTAGAATAGTTTAAAGATTATAATAGTATAAATGTAAATTGCACTCTACTTAAAGTAGTGAGGATTAATTTTGAAGATAATTAGCATGTCAATAACTTAAAAGTTGCAATATACTGTTAATTTAGAACTAGAATCATGAATTTTTAATTTAAAGATATTAGAGTTATAACTAACTCCATTTTCTAATAAGATTCCATTAAAATTTAATAATAACTTATTTTATCAATTCAATGTTTATGAACATTTTATAAAACATATTTAAGACTCTCAATTTATATTTAAAAAAAATTAATATTTTAAGATTACAAGATTAGTACTATTCAATAACGTTTACATTGAAAAAAATTCCTTTTTATATGAACTGGAAAAAGATCTTGCACATACCATTACTTTACTTGTTTTCCCAAGATGGACTTGAAAATATACCTAGAGGGCGGTGAATAGGTGTACTAGCTAATCTAATGACAAATAATGCAGAATTAAAATTTAATTGCAACACACTATTTGTAACCAAAGAGTGTAGCCGAATTTTCCGTGAAGGGATCTGGACTATCTTCTCGAGATTCCTCTAGATTAAGAGTTGAGGTGCTATATGAAGCTCTCTTGGTTCAACACAAGTATGGACACACACAAATTATATCTAGCATATGAATAAGAGCAATATAAAGCAATGCAAGATATAAGAGAGATAGAGTTTAGAGATAGTGGATCAAACACAAACACTAAAATATATTTCGAGGTTCGAGCCACTGCTCTACATCCCTGCATTCATACAGAAAGATTTCCACTACGTCTACACAAGATCTCCCACAAAGGGAACCTCTACCGAGGAATTTGCAATTACAAAGTTGGAGTATACAACTCCTTTCTCCAACACAACCACCTCTACACAAGAGGTAAGGCACAAAGCCAAAACTCAATCACCTCTACACAAGAGGGATGGGCACAAAGCCAAACTACAATCATCTCTACACAAGAGGGATAAAGACACAAAGCGAACACTCAACCACAATCACCTTCACACAAGAGGGATAGCCACAAAGCCAAAGCTCCAATACAATCACCTTTACATAAGAGGGATAAGGCGCAAAGCCAAAGCAAAGAAGAGATTACAACATTTAATGATCACTGTTGGCCCAAGGTTACAATCACCCAGTTTTAGAGTTTTGATGATCACAAAACATATATAGTTATTTATGCTAATTAAGTTTAAGTATTTAAGATTGTTTCAGGGTTCTAAGGATTCAAGTTGTTTTCTTCCCTAAAGGAAGGTGATGATGACTCAAATACGGGATCAAGAATTCAAGTTATTCAACGATGCAAGTGGAAAAGCCCGAGTTGAAGATCTTATAGTCATCTAGAACCATTGTAAGAAATTAGTATGTTAAAGAGTAAGAATATGATAGTAATGCTCAAAAGATACACACACAAAAATACACTTTTCAAAATACAAGTTTTTGGGTAGTATTAGTTTTGGATATTAATACATGTTTCATAAATTCTTCAAATTTTTATATAAAGTTTAGAACATGAATATTATATCCTATACTATGCTTCACTACCCTCAAACTATTTCAAAATATTTTAAAAATATTTTCAAAGATCAAAAATCTGTTTTTAATTCATTTCAGGCCATTCCTCTCGACCGGGCGGTCGACCGTAGTTGTTTCAGGCCAACACGGTCGGCCGGTCGGTCGACCGGGCCTTATGGCCGTGGGCGTGCACGTGTACACGTCTGCCGGTCGACCAGACCGGTCGACCATCAGACCCTACGGTCGACCGACCGGTCGACCGACTGGTCGACCGACTGCATGACCCTCACTCTCAGGTTTTGTCGGTCGACCGGGACGGTCGACTGATAGTTCATATTTCTGTTTTAAAAATAATCTACGGTCGACCGGGCGTCGACCGGAGCCAATGGCTAGTTGCAAAGTGGCTTGCCGGTCAACCGACCGGTCGAGCGGTAACTGGCTAGATTGGCTCTAACGGCTCTTTTTTGAATCTGTTTTGTTTTTTTATGGATTCCAACGGCTATTTCTTGTTTTTAAGTGGCTAAACGCACCCTTAATGACGTAGTATCACTTATGAATAGTATTTATCCATCCCATAAATAGAGGTCATGGGTCCTTGATTTTTCACAAGAAAAATATCTAAGTTTTCAAGTTTTAAGAGAAGAAGTGTTACATTGCTTTCCATTTTCAATATTCTTTCAATTACAAAATTTTTCAGTTGGTTTTCAAGCCTTCTTAACTTTTACTACTAAATTTTTTTTTTCACTTCACTTCTTAAGCAAAAATCATACTCCACTCTATAGAAGTTGTAAGAGAGAGTTTGTGGTCTTTCTAGATCACCAAGTGACCTTTATTCTTTGAGTTGTAGTTTCTCTTGTGTGAGATTGTATTATTAGAGTTGGGTACTCCGGTCTTGTGTAGACCAATTGTAATCCCTTGGGTGTAAGGTTCCTGTGTGGAAGTTTTCTTGTGGATTTAGTGAAAATCCTTCATAGTGGTGAAGGCGGGGACGTAGAGCAGTGGCTCGAACCTCGAAACAAATTCTATTATGCTTGCGATTGTTTTCCTTCTTGCTCTTTGTTGTCTTACATTCTTATACTTGTGCTAACACTTGCTTTGTCTTCATTATTGCATTCATTTCATATTCTTGCATTTTTCGGTCTATACTCATATCAACAAGGAAGCAATTAAGCACCTCAACTCATAATTTAGAGGAATCAAAGAGGAGAAGTTCTAGAGCCCTTCACGGAGAATTCGACTTCAATTTCTTGTTTTGAGTGACCGCTTGTATCATTTATCTTAACTTGTTTAAAAAGAGCATTAGATTAGCATTAACACCTATTTACCCCCTCTAGGTATTTTCAATTGGTATTAGAGCTTTGGTCTCTAGATTTTTGGCTTAACATCCTTAGAGAGATCCTAAATTGCTAATCATATTTTTCATATTTCATCCTCATACACATTAGTAAAGATGGCTGAAGGTATTAAGACCCTATCCAAGTTTGATGGCCTTAACTTTCCCATATGAAGGTTAAGATGACCATATTTTTGCAATCCTTCGGAAGCTAGGTTGCAAAGGCGTTGACTAAACCTTTTAGCGCTCCCCTTGGTAATGAGGACACTTGGTTCGATATTACCACGAAAGAGTTAGACGCAAATGCTAGAGAACACTATACCTTACTTCAAGCTCTTAATGATGATGACATTGCTAGAGTCATACATTGCAAATCTGCATATGAGATTTGGACTCACCTCTTAGTCACTCATGAGGGAACATCATAAGTAAAGAGGGCTAAAGTTGACCTCTTACGTTCCCAATATGAAAAAACTTCTCCATGCAAGAAAATGAATTTATTGATGATATGGTTACTAAATTTACAAAAATTACTATTGGTCTTTCTTCTCTAGGTGACGGCATCGACAACGATCAAAAGGTGAGGGAGATCATTCGTGCACTCCTACCTTCTTGGGAAGTCAAAGCTACAACCTTGAAGGAGCTCAACGACAAGGAGGAAATTGAGCTCATTGTCTCATTGGGAACCTCAAGACCCATGAGATGGAAAGAAATGCTAAGGAAGAGATGGCTCCTCCAAAGAAGAAGAAGCAATCGCTTTCAAAGTTCTTCCACTTACTCCGACGAAGATGATGAAAAATAGGATGATGAAGATCTTTCTCTTCTTGTGAAGAACGTTCAGAGAATGTACAACAAGGCAAAATTTCAAAATAGAAGGAAATGGAAAGAAAAGGAAGAAAATAAAATTATTTGCTTCAATTGCCGGAGGCCGAGGCACATCGTTGCGGAGTGCCCGAAAAATAAGAGCAAACCCTCCACCTCCAAGAAGCCATACAAGAAGAAGGCCTTAAAGGCTACATGGGATTCAGAAAGTGAATCCGATGAAGAAATTGACATGGCCCACATATGTTTCATGGCAAATGAGAACACAAATAAGGTAACCCCGAATCATCTATTGACAATTATGAATTATCTATGGATGAATTAGGAGAAGCTTTTGAAGAACTCTTGACCACAAAGTTTAAAAGAAATGTGATTTTTTTTAAAAAAATTATGACTTTTTTAAAAAAATATTTAAAAAGGAAAAAGGAAAATGAAACTCTTAACCACAAAGTTTTCATTCTTACAAAAGAAAAAGATGAATTGTTTTCAACTCTCACCTCTACTCAAAAGGATTTTGATGCTTATAAAATCTCTTGTAAAGCAAAATTTTCTTAAATAGATAAAGATGAGATTTCCATGCTTAAGAGCAAATTAACTCTTTAGGGGAAGTTTTAAAGAAATGTGAATTTGATAAATGTAAATTAGAGGCTATGTTTCCTAGGAAAACATATCCCAAAGAAACAATCACATGCTACACACGCCCATGTTCATAAATCACAACATTTACACTCACATCATGCTAAACACCCAAAACATATTCACACTCCACACATTCATCATGCATTCATGTACGATAAATTTATGCATGCACATATTATGGCCGAAAGGGTCATTTGGCTAAATTTGTTATGATAGAATAAATGCATCTAATAATCATGTTTGGGTTCGTAATGCTAACATTCAAGGACCAAGAAAATTTTGGTACCAAAGTCAACGAATTTGTTATATGATGTAGGTACACTCCAAAGCTCTAGGACGTAGGGAGAGGTGGTATCTTGATAGTGGTTGCTCAAGGCACATGACATGGGATATCAACAACTTTGCAAACCTATGAAGATACCATGAAGGTGGCACCGTCACCTTCGGAGATGACTCCAAAGGAAAGATTGTTGGTATAGGTAACATTAAACTTGGTTCATCTCCTATGATGAAAATGTGCTTTATTTGATGGCCTCAAGCAAAATCTCTTGAGCGTTAATCAATTTGTGATAAAGATTTTAATGTAATTTTTGATAACTTAGCTTGTAATGTTTTTTATAGACAAACTAATGCATGTATACTCTCCGATTATCGTGAAAACAATGTATACATGATTGATATGTCTAATATGCAATGTAATGCCACTTGTTTGAACGCCTTAATGATGACTCTTATTTGTGGCATAGGAGACTAGGCCATATATCTTTTAACCATCTATCTAGAATAAACAATAAGGAAGCGGTAAAAGGTGTTCCTTTCTTGAAATTTAAAAAGGACCGCATTTGCGATGCATGCCAACTTGGGAAACAAACCAAGTCCTCTTTCAAATCCATCAAGGACATCATGACATCACGACCTTTGGAATTAATTCATATGGATTTGTTTGGTCCTACTAAAACCAAAGTCTAAGTAGAAATCGTTTTGCTTTTATTTTGTTTGATGATTTTTCTCATTTTACGTGGGTTTTCTTTTTAGAACACAAAAATCAAGCCTTTTCACATTTACAAACATTTAGGAAAAGAGTTGAAAAGGAAAATAATTCTTCAATTTTACGAATAAGGAGTGATAGAGGTGGTGAATTCAATAGCCAAACCTTTATCACTTACTGTGAAGAAAATGGAATTAAACATGAATTACCGTGTCCTAGAACTCCACAACAAAATGGAGTAGTTGAGAGAAAAATCGATCATTACAAGAAATGGCTAGGACTATGATAAATGAATACGGTCTCCCTCAATACCTATCGCCGAGGCCGTAAACACATATTGTACATATCAAATAGGGTTTTCTTTTACAAAAACACTTCTAAAACTTCTTTCGAAATTTACTATTCAAGAAAACTAAATGTTTCTTGTTTTAAAGTTTTTGATTGTAAGTCTTTTGTTTTAAATACTAAGGATAATTTAAGTAAGTTTGATGTAAAATCCTATGAAGCTATTTTTGTTAGTTATTCTACTACTAGTAAAGCCTATAGAGTCTTCAACAAATCAAATATGACTATTAAATAATCTATACATGTAAAGTTTGAGGAATCTAATATTTTATTGAGAATATTGTAGAAATAGATTCATTAGGTGAAGACATGGAGAGGATTACTTTGAAAGACTCGCCTCTACAAGAAGACAAGCCAAAGGTTAATGTGCAAAGTGAAGTTCAAGAAGTTGAAGTGGAGCCACCACTGCCACTTCCAAAGGATTAGAGATTCACTCCACATCATCCCAAGGATCTAATTTAGGTGAAGTATCAAAAGGGGTAACTATGCATTCTAAACTCTATGATCTTTGTGACCATTATGCTTTATTTCTCATTTTGAACCAAAGAATATACTCGAAGCCGAGGGTGACTCATATTGATTGCTTGCCATGCAAGAGGAACTCAATCAATTTGAGCGCAACTAAGTTTGACATCTTGTTCCTCGACCCCATGATAGACCAACAATTGGCACTAAATGGATTTTTAGAAACAAGATGGATGAGTCGGACAATGTTGTTAGGAATAAAAGCTAGGTTAGTAGCTTAAGGTTACACCCAAATTGAAGGAACTGATTTTGAGGAAACCTTTGCACCCGTAGCACGACTTGAAGTCATA
Source organism: Agave tequilana (assembly GCA_038442645.1). Classification (NCBI taxonomy): domain Eukaryota; kingdom Viridiplantae; phylum Streptophyta; class Magnoliopsida; order Asparagales; family Asparagaceae; genus Agave; species Agave tequilana. Next base: position 701 of record JAVJIF010033504.1, on the reverse strand, counting down.
CGGATAATACTTACTTTTGCCTCCTATAAAGATTTCAAACTTTTTCAAATGGATGTCAAAAGTGCATTTTTGAATGAGTTTATTGAAGAGGAGGTGTATGTTAAACAATCCCCCGAGTTTGTTGATCCTACACATCCGAATTTTATTTTCAAACTAGACAAAGTTTTATATAGTTTAAAACAAGTTCCTAGAGCTTGGTATGAAAGACTTTCATCTTTTCTTATTTAAAATGATTTGTTAAAGAAAAATAGATACTACTTTGTTTACTAACCATATTGAAAATGATATTCTTATTGTTCAAATATATGTTGATGATATTATTATTGGTTCTACTAATGAGCAACTTTGCAAAGATTTTGAATTATGCATGAAGGAGGAATTTGAGATGTCTATGAGGTGAACTTAATACTTCCTTGGTCTCCAAATCATATAAAGAAGTGATGGGATTTTTATAATCAAGCCAAGTACACGAAGGAACTGATCAAAAAATTCGGGCTTGAAGGGGCTAAGACAAGAAAGACTCCCATGACTACCACCACGAAACTTGACAAGGATATAAACAAGATATAAATGTAGACATTAAACTCTATCGTAGCATGATTGGTAGTTTATTATATTTAACGGCTAGTAGGCTGGACATTATGTTTAGTGTATGTCTTTGTGCTCGATTTTCAATCGTATCCTAAAGAGTCCCATTTGAT